>CM038141.1:53408254-53635754 GCA_021437245.1 Aegilops speltoides
ATTCAGTGTTAAACTGGAGAAAATACAATGCAAGGTTTAGTTGGCGGTTTAAGAGAGGGCTAATGACATATGGTGGATTGGCTATCAAAGGTTAAACCGCCCATAGGCAGAAGGGCCAAGATTCAAAATTTCTGCTAAGTGTTGATAGAAACAGGTTTCATACAATGTTCAAATTTATTTGGATCTACCGCACATCTATAAAGCAACTTTTTCTGTGCTCTCTAAAGGCGTTAAAGTTGAACAGAGAAGGTTGCATACTCTACAAGAAGAAAAGGAAGATCTGCTGGTATTAAAAACGGATGCAGAATGACTACCGCATGAGATCTATACTGTTTTTGGATCAAAACTACCGCGACAGAAGGTAGGATAAAGAGGAAAAGTGGAGAACTGTACAGATGAGCTCGCAAAACCTAACGTAGATCTAAAGATGAAGAAAAGAGGAAATTTACGACTACAGAATACTGCGGAGGGGGGCGATGAGCCTCTGATCAAACTCAGGTTGATGCAGCGGCCTTTGTTGGTGCAGTTCTCGAAGGTCGCGGACGGCGGCGGAGCTTCAGAGCGTGGGCATCGCGAGGAAGAAGAAGGCGCAGAAGGGGAAGAGAAAAAAATAGCCCTCGGGCTTTATTTATAAAGGAAAGAGTAAATGGCAGGCGTGAGAATCAAGGCGTCCGAAGCAGCCGAGTGGGCGCACTTGTCGCCTCGATTTTCGAGATAATCATTAAAGTGAAGGGAATCTTTTTAATCCTTTTATACAGAGATGATGTCATGACGGACCGTTACGGCGCTCAGAAGATGACGTCACGGCGGTTTACAAGAGGAGGCTTACAAGATATTTTTGAAGTATTGAAGATTGACATGAATAAATTCAAATCAATCCGGGGCCTAATGTTGAGGATATAGCTACTAAGTATAAACCGGCCAGGAGGGCCCGGTTCACCTTGGACTATGCTGAAGCCTATGAAGCCAGAAGATGGCATTTTACTAGTGAAGCTTGGAAGCTCACGGCCCAAAGGCGGATTAGGGCCCGTAATAGTAAACCGCCATGACTATGTAAACTTGTAGTATAAGTTAGGAAGGGAGAGACCGAGCCGAACACTTTGTATAGGTCGGCCTCGGGACTCTGTAGACCGGCCGGGCGTCAACCTTTGTATATAAAGGGGCGACCCGGCGGCGGTTCAGGACAGACAACAACAACTCGAGGCCTAGGCGAAGCTTGTTTTCTCCCTAGTCATCGAAACCCCATCAATCCCATCACAACTAGACGTAGGATTTTACCTTCATAGAAGGGGCCGAACTAGTATAAACTGTCGTGTCTTTGTGTCCGCTTTAACCCCCTCAAGTTAACCCGTAGCGATGGCTCCACGACTAAGTCCTTTCACGAGGACATCTGCCATGACAAAACCACAACAGGGCCCAAGAGGTAGGGGGCGCGCCCTGAAGGATTCATGTACCTAGGGTAGGGTCATAGGCCTGACCTAAAACGTCCTACCCAAGGGTACTCTTAGAAGAGATCATCTTCCAGTCGACCACTAGGAACTCACTCGACTGACTAGAAGGACTCGACCAAGGAAGACTCACTCGACCATGAAGATACACTCGACCACCAGAAGGTCAGAAGACACTCTGCAACGCAACGGCTTGTAATTGAATAGACTTAATGATAGTTAAGGCTCTTTATGAGGGGCGTTAGTAACGCCCCAAGCTTAATGTGCTTTAACCTCTCCATTATGTGGGCTGGCTGGGGTCCTGGCGCACTCTATATAAGCCACCCCCCTCCACAGGTAGAGGGGTTCGCATTCTTGTAATACCTACACTGATAATCCACTCGACCGCCTCAGGGCTCCGAGACGTAGGGCTTTTACTTCCTCCGAGAAGGGCCTGAACTCGTACATCGCTTGTGTTCACAACCTCTCCATAGCTAGGACCTTGCCTCTCCATACCTACCCCCACTCTCACCGTCGACTTAGAACCACGACGGTTGGCGCCCACCGTGGGGCAGGTGTTCTAGCGATTTGTGGAGAAGTTGCGGTACTTCCGAGTACTTTCATCATGATGACTGCTGGAGTTTTGGTTGAGGGGCGCGAGATCCATCTCGGTGCTCTCACCTTCGTCGCCGACGATTCCGCGTGCTCCAGGAGGCTCCACTCGACATCGAGGCGCTCCTCGTCCGCGGGGCGACGCACTTTCGCGCATGTGTCCGCGGCGTTCTGCTGCGGCAGCCGTCGACCCCGTATCGGTCGACTCCTTTATCGGTCACTCACCCGGTCTCCGGCCAGCGCAAGCGCTCTGGTCGATCGAGACTCCAGCGGTGGGTGAAGCACGCGGTGGCTCGCCAGACAGCCACCGCCTAGGTCGCGGCAATTGAGCCCGACGAGTCCCTCTACGGCCTGTTCGATCCGTCGACTTGTTCAGAGAGATCGTGATCCAATGCGATAGCGATGATCCAGCGGCAGAAATCCTCATGGTCGACGGCCCTCGCAGTCCTCCCGGCTTCGCCCATGGCGGTGGAGCGGCCGGGGGAGGTGACCCCGTGCAAGAGCACGAAGAGTACCAGCCCGAGACACTCGACTCTCTGCAGAGAGAAGAGCTTCGCCGCAGGAACATGGATGCCCTGCATACTCCCATCGCGGGGGAAACCCCCGAGGCTCGCGCCTTGGAGGAGGCACGTTTGGCAAATGTAGCTGAACGCGCTCGCTTTGAGAATCTTCAACGAGCACTCGACGAGCGCGTGCGGCAAGTACAAGCCAAGTCAGTCGGAGAAGGGAAATTCCAGTCGGAAGCAGAAGCGGAAAGCCGAGCCGGCAGCTCCTGGTGAGGCCCTGGCCGTGACTCAGGGGAAGTTCAAGGGGAAGCCAAAAGGGTCCTGGAATCCTAAGAAAGTAAAGGATAAAGAGGGCAATGATGTGATGGATATGCCATGCCATATTCACACGAAAAAAGATGAAGAGGGTAACATAATTTACCCAAAGCACACCACTCGCCAGTGTCGACTCCTGATCCAGCAGTTTCAAGGAAAGCAGTCTAAGGACAAGGAGAAAGAGCCAGACAAGGCCGGAGACAAAGAGGACAGTGAGGAAGAATATCCGCATGTCAATTCTACTCTGATGATCTTCGCAGATGTGGAAAGCAAAAGTCGATTGAAGGTCATTAACCGTGAGGTGAACATGGTTGCCCCAGTAACGCCAAGTTATGTGAAGTGGTCCCAAACTCCCATCACATTCGACCAATCTGACCACCCGACTCACATTGCCACCCCTGGGCGGCAAGCGTTGGTGGTCGATCCAATTGTCGAAGGCATTCGACTGACGAAAGTGCTGATGGATGGTGGTAGTGGGCTGAATTTGTTATATGCGGATACATTGAAAGGGATGGGCATTCGATGTCCCGATCGAGCACCGACAACATGAGTTTCCACGAGTCATACCAGGAAGAAGGCCAACTCACTCGACCAAATAGCCCTGGACGTGGTTTTGGTGATTCAAGCACTTTCGCAAGGAAAAGTTGACCTTTGAGGTTGTGGATTTTCAGAGTGCCTACCATGCCATTTTGGGGAGGCCAGCCACGCATCGATTCATGGCTCGACCATGTTACGGTACCTCAAACTGAAAATGCCAGCCCCAAGGAGTGATCACTGTCACCGGTGATCGGAAAAAGGCAGAAGACTGCTTTCAGAAGGGCTCAAAGTTTGCCGACTCCCAAGTGACAGCGGTACCCACATCTCCACGACACTCGACCCGAAATAGGAAGAAGCGCTAATCCAGTTCCTCTGTGAGAACTGGGACATTTTCGCATGGAGGCCAGCTGACATGCCAGGTGTTCCCAGGGGACTGGCTGAGCATCGCCTCCGAGTCGACAAGTCAGCAAAACCAGTCAAAGAGCATCTTCGGCGGTCCGCCGTCCAGAAGAGAAAAGCTATTGGTGAAGAAGTGGCTCGACTGTTGGCGGTAGGATTCATCCGAGAGGTATACCACTCCGAGTGGCTTGCTAATGTCGTCATGGTTCCCAAGAAGGACAACTCGCTCCGCATGTGCATTGATTTTAAGCACATCAATCGGGCCTGCCCGAAGGATCATTTTCCTCTCCCCCGCATAGATCAAATTGTTGACTCGACCGCGGGATGTGAGAGATTGTCTTTTCTAGATGCATATTCCGGGTATCATCAGATCCGTCTGTATGGGCCCGATGAAATAAAAACAGCTTTCATCACTCCATTCGGGTGCTTCTGCTATATCACCATGCCATTCGGCCTCAAGAATGCCGGAGCCACATTTATGCGAATGATTCAGAAGTGTCTTCTCACTCAAATCAGTCGGAATGTGGAAGCGATATGGATGATATAAATCGTTAAGTCACGAAAGGGTTCCGACCTACTTGCGACCTCGCCAAACATTTGCCAACCTCGGAAGGTACGATATCAAGCTCAATCCGTCAAAGTGCACGCTCGAGTTCCCGTGGAAAATTACCGGTTTTCTCATTTCGGACGAGGGATCGATGCTAATCCACGAGAAGATAGGCACTATTCTCCGAATGAAACGCCTACTGGCGAAAGTGCACGACGCCCGAGCTTCTTTGGATGCTTGGCCGCATTAAGTCAATTCATCTCACGACTCGGTGAAAAGGCATTGCCTCTTTATCGATCGATGAAGAAGGCCGACAAGTTCGAGTGGACTCGTGGTCGATGCAGCGCTTGCCGAGCTAAAAGCTCTGCTCTCCACCCAGCCGGTGCTTGCTGCTCCAATCAGCAAAGAGCCTCTGTTGCTTTATATTGCAGCCACTGGACAAGTTGTCAGTACTGTGCTTATGGTCGAGCGGGAAGAAGAAGGAAAGGCCTTCAAAGTTCAGCGCCCAGTGTATTATTTGTCTGAAGTCTTGACTCCATCCAAGCAGAGATATCCTCATTATCAGAAGCTTGTGTATGGTATATACATGACCACGAAGAAGGTTGCTCATTATTTATCTGATCATTCTATCACAGTCGTCAGCGACGCTCCTTTATCACAGATCCTGCACAACAGAGACGCAACCGGTCGAGTGGCGAAATGGGCGATTGAACTTCTTCCCCTTGATATCAAATTTGAGGCAAAGAAAGCCATTAAGTCCCAAGCTATAGCGGATTTCCTTGCCGAGTGGATTGATAAACAGCAGCCGACTGAAGTTCACTCGGAGCATTGGACCATGTTCTTTGACGGCTCCAAAATGCTGAATGGTTCTGGTGCTGGGGTTGTTCTGGTTTCCCCCAGAGGAGATAAGCTTAGGTATGTGCTCCAAATTCACTTTGATTCCTCCAACAATGAGGCAGAGTACGAGGCCCTCTTATATGGATTGCGCATGGCCATCTCACTCGGCGTCCGTCGCCTGATGGTCTATGGCAACTCAGATTTAGTGGTCAATCGGTGATGAAGGAGTGACGCGAGAAGCCCAGCTATGATTGGATCTCGCAATGCAGTGAGGAAGCTGGAAAAGAAGTTCGAGGGGTTGGAACTCCATCACATCCCCCGACTGAAAAATCAAGCAGCAGATGATCTGGCGAAGATAGGTTCTAAAAGAGAAGCCACTCCGAGTGGTGTGTTTTTGGAGCATATACGCACTCCGTCAGTTAAAGAAGATCCCTTCTCGGAGGAAGCTCCACAGCCCAAGAGTGCCACAGACCCGACTGAGGTTGAGGTCCCAGCAGTGGTCGACTTGGTCATGGAAGTTTTAGTGGTCACTCCCGATTGGACAATTCCATACATCGCATATATTCTGAGAAAAGAGCTCCCAGAAGATGAGGAAGAGGCTTGACAGATCGTCCGTCGATCCAAAGCCTTTACCGTTATCAAAGGACAGCTATATAGAGAAAACCCGACTGGAGTTGGTCAGAAATGCATAACGCCAGAAGAAGGTCGAGTCATACTCAATGACATCCACTCGGGGACCTGTGGTCATCATGCGTCCTCTCGGACCATTGTAGCCAAAGCATACCGAGCCGGATTTTACTGGCCAAGGGCGAATGAGATGGCGAAAGAAATAGTGGACAAGTGCGAAGGATGTCAGTTTTATTCCAATATGTCACACAAGCCTGCGTCAGCTCTGAAGACCATTCCACTCGTCTGGCCTTTCGCAGTGTGGGGATTGGATATGGTCGGTCCCTTGCGAACAGGTCGGAGCGGTTTCACGATGTGCTTTGGTAGCAATGACAAGTTCACCAAGTGGATTGAGGCTAAACCAATCAAGAATCTCGACGCCGGTACTGCTGTTTCCTTCATCAGGGAGCTGACGTTCAGATATGGAGTCCCGCACAGCATCATCACGGATAATGGGTCGAATTTTGACTCGGAAGAATTCAAGGATTTCTGCAACGCTCAAGGCACGCGAGTCGACTACGCTTCAGTCGCCCATCCACGGTCGAATGGATAGGCAGAAAGGGCCAACGGACTAATCCTCAAGGGTTTGAAGCCCCGACTGATGCGAGATCTCAAGCATGCGGCTGGAGCATGGGTCGACGAACTTCCTTCAGTGCTTTGGGGTTTGCGGACCACGCCTAATCGGTCGACTGGAAGAACGCCATTCTTCTTGGTCTATGGAGCTGAAGCAGTCCTACCGAGTGATCTTCTTCACAACACTCCCCGAATTGAACTTTACAACGAAGCAGAAGCTGAGCAAGCACGCCAGATGCGATCGACCTCCTAGAGGAGGAAAGGGAGATGGCTCTGATCCGCTCGACCATCTACCAGCAAGACTTGCGTCGCCTTTACGCCAGAAACGTGAGAGGTCGAGCCTTCCAGGAAGGAGATCTGGTTCTCCGAGTGGATAAGCAGAAGCCACATAAGCTCGCTCCCTCCTGGGAAGGACCCTTCATCGTCACAAAGATTCTCCACAATGGGGCATATCGTCTCTACGACGTCGAACACAATATCGAAGAGCCCCGAGCTTGGAATGCGGATCTGCTCCGCCCGTTTTACACTTAAAGTTTTTTCACTCGGATGAGTTGTAACAAAATATTTCTGTAGTTTGTGGATTTCGAAATAATAGTGTCATAATTCCTTCATAATTTTTGTCACTTTTTATTTTTGTCCAGTCAAATTTTTCACCCACTGGGTGTCCCAGCGGGTGTTTACACCCAGTGGGTGGCTTAGCCGCGAATCCGCTTCGCCTAAGTTTATACAAATCCTACCGAGTGGTAAGCCAGACTTCCACTCGGAGGCTTAGCCGCAAATCCGCTTCGCCTAAGTTATAAAAATCCTACCGAGTGGTAAGCCAGACTTCCACTCGGGGGCTTAGCTGCAACCCGGTGCTCGCCTAAGTAACTACAAATCCTACTGAGTGGTAAGCCAGACTTCCACTCGGGGGCTTAGCTGCAGCCCAGTGCTCGCCTAGGTAACTACAAATCCTACTGAGTGGTAAGCCAGACTTCCACTCGGGGGCTTAGCTGCAGCCCAGTGCTCGCCTAAGTAACTAAAAAACCCTACCAAGTGGCAAGCCAGACTTCCACTCGGAGGCTTAGCTGCAGCCCAGTGCTCGCCTAAGTAACTAAAAAATCCTACCGAGTGAAGAGCAAACCTCTCACTCGGAGGCTTAGCTGCAGTCCAAGTACTCGCCTAAGGACAACGTATGCTCGCAAGGAGGACGAGGCGCAGGTCGACTGCGATCCTCTCCTCCGAGCTACGCCATAAGTACAACGTATGCTCGCAAGGAGGACGAGGCGCAGGTCGACTGCGGCCCTCTCCTCCGAGCTACACCATAAGTACAATGTGCGCTCGCAAGGAAGACGAGGTGCAGGTCGACTGCGACCCTCTCCTCCGAGCTTCGCCACAAATACAACAGAAATCCTACCGAGTGAAGAGCAAACCTCTCACTGGGGCTTAGCTGCAGCCAGTGCTCGCCTAAGATATAAGAAATCCTCTCGAGTGAAGAGCAAACCTCACACTCGGGGGCTTAGCTGCAGCCCAGTGCTCGCCTAAGATATAAGAAATCCTACCGAGTGAAGAGCAAACCTCTCACTCGGAGGCTTAGCTGCAGCCCAGTGCTCGCCTAAGGTACAAGAAATCCTACCGAGTGAAGAGCAAACCTCACACTCGGGGGCTTAGCTGCAGCCCTGTGCTCGCCTAAGATATAAGAAATCCTACCGAGTGAAGAGCAAACCTCTCACTCGGAGGCTTAGCTGCAGCCCAGTGCTCGCCTAAGATACAAGAAATCCTACTGAGTGAAGAGCAAACCTCACACTCGGAGGCTTAGCTGCAGCCCAGTGCTCGCCTAAGATATAAGAAATCCTACCGAGTGAAGAGCAAACCTCTCACTCGGAGGCTTAGCTGCAGCCCAGTGCTCGCCTAAGGTACAAGAAATCCTACCGAGTGAAGAGCAAACCTCACACTCGGGGGCTTAGCTGCAGCCCGTGCTCGCCTAAGATATAAGAAATCCTACCGAGTGAAGAGCAAACCTCTCACTCGGAGGCTTAGCTGCAGCCCAGTGCTCGCCTAAGATACAAGAAATCCTACCGAGTGAAGAGCAAACCTCTCACTCGGAGGCTTAGCTGCAGCCCAGCGCTCGCCTAAGGAATAAGTCGACTGCAGTAGGCTTCTTGTTGTGAACCTGCAAAAGGCAATTCGAGCCAAAAGCAATCATATCCAAACATCCAATCCAAGTTTAGGTCGATACCTAAAGGAACCGAGAGTGCTCAGGCACTAAGCCTGTTAAGGTTTTATCGGTTACAATTCCACTCGGCATACCGAGGCAAATTTAAAGTGTCGGACTTAAAGGAAGTTTTTTACCCCTCCCGTGGAGGGCTGGAGGGAGCCACGAACTCGTCAACGTCGATCCCATCTGCGATCCGTGTAGCAGCAGCAATGAAAGTTTCCATGAAGGACCTGAAGTCGTGTTTCTTGGTGTTGGCCACCCGGAGAGCTGCCAGCTTATCTTCTCGTGCATCCTTGCAATGGACTCGCGCCAGGCACAGGGCGACATCTGCGCCACACCGAGCTGAGGACTTCTTCCACTCCTGCACTCGGTCAGGGACGGCGTTCAATCGAGCCATCAACGACTCGAGGTCATTTTGGAGTGTCGCCCTGGGCCAGAGCGTCGAGTCGATCCGGGACGTAGCAACCTTCAACCTTGCGAGGTAGTCTACGACAGCTGCAACACGAGACTCCAGTCGGAAAACATTCATCGCAACTTCGTCGTTTACCGGAGAATTGACGGGGTCGAGGTTCAGCTCCAACTGGCTGGTTTCATCTTCAAAGTTGCGACAAAATTCTACAAAGACAAAACCCCGAGTCAAGACAATAGTCGAATGGGAACATCACAGTTGGAAGAATTGGTCGAGTGTAAAAGACTACCTTCGAGCATAAGGAACAATTTTTTAGGAAGACCTCCCAGGAAGCCTTCCAGGTCATTCTTCTTCCCGGTCAACTGGTTGATCTTCTCAGTCAGAGTGGTCTTGTCAGCCTTCAGTCGGTCAACATCCTTGGTGGCAATGGCCAGAGCAGCCTTCAGATTGGTGTTGTCCTGCTCAAGCTTGTTGACTGAGGCTAACTTCTCGTCGGCAAGCTTGATCTTCTCAGACAGCTCAAGATCCTTTTTCCTCTGGGCCTCCTTCACCTTGCCTGTAAATTACAGCCAAATCAGATTTGAAACAGATGAGAGGAGAAAGGAGTGGTCGAAGTCTCACCGAACATACCTTTGGTCTCCTCCTTCGCCTTCGTCAGATTCTCCTGCACTAGCTTCAAGTCCAACTCGAGCTGAATATGCTTCTGCTCCAGTTTAGTATAGCGCGCCGCAAGATCACAGGATTTCTACAAAGAATCAATCGACAAAATGTCAAAGATGATTCACTTCCGAGTGAATAGAGAAAAATCATACGCTTTAAGACCACAATCGAATGCAAGCATTAGACCGTAGTCTGGATTACACCCGGTGGGTGCACTCAGCGTGCCCCCCTGGTCCTATTCAAGATAGAGTCGACCATCGACCAAAAAAGAGAGTCGACCGATCGACCAAAGTTTTTCAGATCGTAATCGATCGCCAGTGATGCGACCACGCCTCGGGATTACACCTGGGTGCACTCAGCGTGCCCCCACTGGTTTCGTAAACCCATTCGCTTTAGTGAATGATGATCAATCTTTACTTATAAAGCCTAAAGTCGACTGCCAGCAGTCGACCTTAGCCTTGGGGACTACACCCAGCGGGTGCACTCAGCGTGCCCCCGCTAAACACGGAGTTTTTATCAACACACCTTTCGGGTGACTGCTATGGATTTAAGAAAGAAGTTTTGATAGCATATCCTAACAGTAATAAAGCGGTGGTCGATCGACTGAACATTGCTTTGAAGAGCGAGCTGGCGCCATAGGCTGCTTGGCTTGCATCCCGGATGACCTTCACCGCTCCATCATGATCCCCGCCATGACGCCTCCTTAGCAGCGCTTAGCTTGGTCCTCCGGACGTGGTGCTTGGTGAAGAGCGAAGGCTGCCCAGCACTCGACGAAGTGGGACAAGCACTTGTCAACGGCACCGGAAAGACACGGTGGGTCGAGTGGTGTTCTCCCCCTCCGTGACAACAGTCTCGGGTGCCGTCACATCTTGGGTTGTTTTGCCAGTGGTCGCTTTCCTGCTCCTCCTATACCTCAGTGGTTCTTCATCCTCATCATCGTCGTCAGGAAGGGTGATAATGTCATTGGTTGGAGCTTCAGAAAAGAATCAAAGTTAGAGACTACGAGTCAGTCGACTAAGAACAGAATCAAGGATACAATACCAGGATTTGAAGTTGCCGCGTCCTCCATCTCTTGGTCCTCAGCCTTGCCCGAGGTTTCGGAAGTCGCAGCACTGAAGTTCCAAAGAATCAGTCGGTTAATTCAAGTATCAACCAGAGATAAAGCTTGTACAGAACAGGAAGACTTAAGTAGTGTGGTTACCCTGATATGGTGGGGATGAACACCTTCATTTTTGGCAGAGGCTTGGTTGGCTTCGACGGAGCTACCTTCGACTGCTTCAGCGCCTTCTCAGCCGGCACCGAGAGGCGGTCCGAGGAGTTTGGTCGATCGCGATGCGTCGCAGAACCCCCTTACCGCTTCGATCGCGGGGTCATGAACGAGCCGACCGCCTTTCCGAAGCGCGGTGGTGCAACCTCCTCCTCCTCCTCTTCGCATCGTCCTCATCATCATCGTCGCCATCATCGCCGCCACCTTCGCAGCGTCTGAGTCCCATTCATCTTGGCTCTCGCCTCCGCTGGCTTCTCCCTCCTCAGTCGGAGCCTGAGCTCCAGTGGGCATCGAGTACAGCTCGGTGAGGGCCTGGAAAATATCAAGACAGAGTTCAATCGACCAAATTGCAGGAAGTACAGAAACACATTCAACAGACATACAATGGAAAGCAGAGCAAGTGTACCTTATCTGGAACGTCATTGTGGTCAAGTGGAGAAATCCTCCGAGATCCGCGAGGGTTTTCCTTGTTCCCAGTGATCGAGGCCATCCATCTTTCCACTATGGCGTCGTCGACTGTCTCCGGATGGACACGAGTCTCGTCTTCGGTTCCGCAGTACAGCCACATGCAAGGACTCGAATCAAGAGGCTGGATTCGCCTCCGAAGGAAAACCTCCAAGAGGTCCATGCCAGTCACACCGTCCCAAACCAGCTGTACCACGCGATCCATCAACATCTTCACATCGGCTCTCTCCTCTGGAACCACCTTCAGGGAGGAAGGTTTGTTCACTCGACTCATGGTGAATGGAGGGAGTCCATTCGACTGTCCCGGTGTCGACTCATTCTGGCAGTAGAACCAGGTCGACTGCCAGCCCCTCACCGACTCGGGAAAAGACATAGCTGGGAAGGTGCTCTTATTCCTCACTTGGATTCCTAGGTCCCCGCACATCTGAACCACTTGGGTCTTCTCATCACCGGGGCTCGCTTTCTTCACAGTCTGATAGCGGCATGTGAAGATGTACTTGTACAAACCCCAGTGCGGTCGATAGCCGAGGAAGTTTTCGCACATGGATACAAAGGCGGCAAGATACGCAATGGAGTTTGGAGTAAAATGGTCGAGCTGGGCTCCAAAGAAATTCAGAAAGCCACGAAAGAAAACACTCGGCGGCAGAGAAAATCCTCGATCGACATGGGTGGCCAGGAGCACACACTCACCCTCCTCCGGTTGAGGCTGCCACTCTTTGCAGGAAGCCTTGCGGCGCCGTGGGGGATCAGTCCGTCGTCGGCCATATCGAGGAGATCCTTCTCCCTGATGGTCGACTGGATCCAGTCTCCCTGAACCCAGCCCTTCGGCAAGCGAGATCTCAACGAAGAACCGCTGCGGCTGGTGGATCTCCCCTTCGCCTTCTCGGCCGCCGACGCCTTCTCCGCTGCCGACGCCTTCTTTCAAGGCGCTCCAACACGCCGTCTTCTCCTTGCCCATGGCCGCCGCGGCGAAGTCGAGAGAGAGAAGGGGCGACAGCAAGATTGCGGTGGGCGAGACGAAGAGAGCAGAGGAGGAAGAACGGGTCTTGTGCGTAAACCCTCACAAGTCGCATTATAACATCCCTTCCGAGTGGATGACAGGTGGACCCGAGCAATCCAATCATATCCCGAAACAGTTGCATTGCACGATACGTAGCGGAAAAAGCGGCGTGGAGATCGAGGCATCCATGTCCTATCCCGTCCGAGCGCCGCGGTCCGTTCCGCTTCGCGCGCTTCCCCAAATTTTGTATCCCGCGAGATCCACGAGAGACAGATCAATCTGTCAAGTGCGAGATTTCCTGCAATCCGTCGCTCGGGAATAGCGAAGTATAAAAGGTCACTCGACAAAAGAACAAGAATGGATCGAGTCGACTGAAGAAAAGTTGCTCGTTATCAACAAAGAAGATCTTGATCCAAGACAACACATAGCCAGTATGCAAAAGACAATCGGAAACAACGTCAACTCCTCCCTCACTCAAGCCTCAATCCATTCGGGGGCTAATGATGGATTCATGTACCTAGGGTAGGGTCATAGGCCTGACCTAAAACGTCCTACCCAAGGGTACTCTTAGAAGAGATCATCTTCCAGTCGACCAACTAGGAACTCACTCGACTGACTAGAAGGACTCGACCAAGGAAGACTCACTCGACCATGAAGATACACTCGACCACCAGAAGGTCAGAAGACACTCTGCAACGCAACGGCTTGTAATTGAATAGACTTAATGATAGTTAAGGCTCTTTATGAGGGGCGTTACCAGTAACGCCCCAAGCTTAATGTGCTTTAACCTCTCCATTATGTGGGCTGGCTGGGGTCTGGCGACTCTATATAAGCCACCCCTCCACGGTAGAGGGGTTCGCATTCTTGTAATACCTACACCGATAATCCACTCGACCGCCTCGGGGCTCCGAGACGAGGGCTTTACTTCCTCCGAGAAGGGCTGAACTCGTACATCGCTTGTGTTCACAACCTCTCCATAGCTAGGACCTTGCCTCTCCATACCTACCCCCCACTCAACTGTCAGACTTAGAACCACGACACGCCCAGGGGGGGCGCCCCACCTCGTGACCGCCTGCACTTCTTGGAGTAGGGTCCAAGTCATTGGATCACGCTCAAAGTGAGAAGATCACGCCTCAAGATTTCATTCCGCTTGGACTCCGCTTGATATTCCGTTTCTTCAAATACTGAAATAGGCAAAAACAACAATTCAGGCTGGGCCTCCGGTTAGTAGGTTAGTCCCAAAATAATATAAAAGTGGAAAATAAAGCCCAATATAGTCGAAAACAGTAGATAAAGTAGCATGGAGCAATCAAAAATTATAGATATGTTGGAGACGTAGCAGGCATCCCCAAGCTTAATTCCTGCTCGTCCTCGAGTAGGTAAATGATAAAAAGAGAATTTTTGATGCGGAGTGATACTTTGGCATAATTTCAATGTAAATCTTCTTAATCATGGTATGAATATTCAGATCCGAAAGATTCAAGACAAAAGTTAATGTTGACATAAAAATAATAATACTTCAAGCATACTAACAAAGCAATTATGTCTTCTCAAAATAACATGGCCAAAGAAAGTTATCCCTACAAAATCATATAGTCTGGCTATGCTCCATCTTCCCCACACAAAGTATTTAAATCATGCACAACCCCAATGACAAGCCAAGCAATTGTTTTATACTTTAACATTTTCAAAACTTTTTCAATCTTCACGCAATACATGAGCGTGAGCCATGGATATAGCACTATATGTGGAATAGAATGGTAGTTGTGGAGAAGACAAAAAGAGGGAAGATAGTCTCATATCAACTAGGCGTATCAACGGGCTATGGAGATGCCCATCAATAGATATCAATGTGAGTGAGTAGGGATTGCCATGCAACGGATGCACTAGAGCTATAAGTGTATGAAAGCTCAACAAAAAGAAACTAAGTGGGTGTGCATCCAACTCGCTTGCTCACGAAGACCTAGGGCATTTTGAGGAAGCCCATCATTGGAATATACAAGCCAAGTTCTATAATGAAAAATTCCCACTAGTATATGAAAGTGACAAAATGAGAGACTCTCTATCATGAAGATCATGATGCTACTTTGAAGCACAAGTGTGGTAAAAGGATAGTAACATTGTCCCTTCTCTCTTTTTCTCTCTTTTTTTTATTTGGGCCTTTTCTTCTTCTTTTTTATGGCCTCTTTTTTTATTTTTTTTCGTCCGGAGTCTCATCCCGACTTGTGGGGGAATCATAGTCTCCATCATCCTTCTCACTTGGGACAATGCTCTAATAATGATGATCATCACACTTTTATTTTTCTTACAACTCAACAATTACAACTCGATACTTAGAACAAAATATGACTCTATATGTTTGCCTCCGGCGGTGTACCGGGATGTGCAATGAAACATGAGTGACATGTATGAAAGAATTATGAATGGTGGCTTTGCCACAAATACGATGTCAACTACATGATCATGCCAGCAATATGACGATGATGGAGCGTGTCATAATAAACGGAACGGTGGAAAGTTGCATGGCAATATATCTCAGAATGGCTATGGAAATGCCATGATAGGTAGGTATGGTGGCTGTTTTGAGGAAGGTTTATGGTGGGTGTATGATACCGGCGAAAGGTGCACGGTATTAGAGAGGCTAGCAAAAGTGGAAGGATGGGAAAAAGTGCGTATAATCCATGGACTCAACATTAGTCATAAAGAACTCATATACTTATTGCAAAAATCTAGAAGTTATCAAAGCAAAGTACTACGCGCATGCTCCTAGGGGGATAGATTGGTAGGAAAATACCATCGCTCGTCCCCGACCGCCACTCATAAGGAAGAAAATCAATAAATAAATCATGCTCCGAGTTCATCACATAATGGTTCACCATACGTGCATGCTACGGGAATCACAAACTTCAACACAAGTATTCTTTAGATTCACAACTACTCAACTAGCATGACTCTAATATCACCATCTTAATATCTCAAAACAATTATCAAGCATCAAACTTATCTTAGTATTCAACGCACTCAAAAGAAAGTTTCACATATCTTGAATACCAAGTATATTAACATTAAGCAAATTACCATGCTATTAACGACTCTCAAAATAATCTAAATGAAGCATGAGAGATCAATTTTCTTTAAAACAAATCCACCACCGTGCCTAAAAGATCTAAGTGAAGCACTAGAGCAAAAAATTATCATGCTCAAAAGATATAAGTGAAGCACTATGAGCAAACTATCAAGCTCAAAAGATATAAGTGAAGCACATAGAGTATTCTATCAAATTCCAATTCATGTATGGCTCTCTCAAAAGGTGTGTACAGCAAGGATGATTTTGGTAAACTAACAAGCAAAGACGCGAATAATACAAGACGCTCCAAGCAAAACACATATCATGTTGGTGAATAAAAATATAGCTCCAAGTAAATTACCGATGGAAGTGGACGAAAGAGGGGACGCCTTCCGGGGCATCCCCAAGCTTTGACTTTTTGGTGTCCTTGGATTATCTTGGGGGTGCTATGGGCATCCCCAAGCTTAGGCTTTTCCACTCCTTGTTCCATAATCCATCAAAAGAATTCACCCAAAACTTGAAAACTTCACAGCACAAAACTCAATAGAAATCTCGTGAGCTCCGTTAGAGAAAGAAAACAAAAGACTACTTTAAGGTACTGTAATGAACTCATTCTTTATTTATATTGGTGTTAAATCTACTGTATTCCAACTTTTCTATGGATTATAAACTATTTTACTAGCCATAGATTCATCAAAATAAGCAAACAACACACGAAAAACAGAATCTATCAAAAACAGAACAGTCTGTAGTAATCTGTAACTAACGCAAACTTCTGGAACCCAAAACATTCTACCAAAATTAGACGACCTGGACAATTTGTTTATTGATCATCATCAATTGGAATCACTATTTTCTCACGTTCTGGTGATTTTTAACAATTCGGGCACTGATCGCAAAGATTCTGGAAATTACAGCAAGATCAAATAACTATCTCCCAAGAAGATCTAATAGGTTTAACTTGGCACAAGCACTAATTAAAAGATAAAACCACATCTAAACAGAGGCTATATGGATTATTTATTCCTAAACAGAAGCAAAAACAAAAACACAAAATAAAATTGGGTTGCCTCCCAACAAGCGCTATCGTTTCACGCCCCTAGCTAGGCATAAAAGCAAGGATAGATCTAGGTATTGCCATCTTTGGTAGGCAATTCTTCAATGAGGCATCTAACTCCTTTAGAATTTTCTTTCTTTCTATTAATTATCAAATTTTTAGGCACGAGATTGAAAAATTCATTCGTAGCAAATGGTTCCTTAATGATAGTAAAAAGATCGGGATGAATACTTATAGATTTAAGATCCGCATTTTCTTTACTAGATGATTCACCCTTATTTTTAGGAACATACATAAGCTTGGCAATTTTAGGGGGAGGACTAGGAGTGTTCTTTATGGAAGAAAAATTGGTTCCCAAGTTGGTAATGATACCCTCAAGTTTATCGATTCGAGTAGAGTCTAGATTTATTTTCTCATTAACCATTGGTTCCTTCTCCTTAATATTTTTCAAAGTCATTCCTACCTTAGATCCGTATTGAGTAATTTGATTATGGATCTTTTTATCTAGATTTTCAATGGATTCAATGGTAGCAACTTTATTTTCAATAATTTCAAGCCTTTGCATAACATGCTCCAAAGTTAACATAGTTCCATTAACCAAAAGAGGAGGTGAGCCAAATAAATCTATTAAAGCATTATAAGAATCAAAAGTATGGCTACCCAAGAAATTCCCTCCGGTAATGGTATCAAGGATATATCTATACCAAGGATTAGCACCTACATAAAATTGCGAAGAAGAACTGAAGTAGATTGCTTCCTGGTAGATCTATTTTGAGCATTGCAAATTGTATACCAAGCATTTTTTTGAATTTCTCCCTCCCTTTGCTTAAAATTTAGAACTTCATTCTCGGCAGATAACGGAGAAGATATGAGACAAGTCATGATGACAAGCAAGCAGACTAACACACAAGCAAACAAGCGGACGAGGAAAAGGCAACAGAAAGAGAGGAGGAGATTGGGAAAGAGAGGGCAAATAAAACGGCAAGGGTGAAGTGGGGGAGAGGAAAACGAGGGGCAAATGGCAAATAATGTAATGCGAGAGATAGAGATTGTGATGGGTACTTGGTATGTTGACTTTTGCGTAAACCTCCCCGGCAACAGCGCCAGAAATCCTTCTTGCTACGTCTCGAGCTTGCGTTGGTTTTCCCCGAAGAGGAGAGGATGATGTAGCACAGTAGCGTAAGTATTTCCCTCAGTTTTTGAGAACCAAGGTATCAATCCAGTAGGAGGTCACGCGCATGTCCCTTGTACCTGCACAAAACGATAGCTACTCGCAACCAACGCGATGAGGGGTTGCCAATCCCTTCACGTTCACTTACGAGAGTGAGATCTGATAGAGATAATATTTTTGGTTTTGTTGGTATAAAGATGCAAAGTGAAAAGTAAAAGCAAAGTAAAAACAAAGCAAGTAAATAAAGTGAATGTGATTGATATGATGAGAATAGACCCGGGGGCCATAGGTGTCACTAGTGGCTTCTCTCAAGAGCATAGATATTCTACGGTGGGTGAACAAATTACTGTTGAGCAATTGACAAAATTGAGCATAGTTATGAGGTTATCTAGGTATGATCATGTATATAGGCATCACATCTGAGACAAGTAGATCGAAATGATTCTGTATCTACTACTATTACTCCACTCATCGACCGCTATCTAGCATGCATCTACAGTATTAAGTTAAAAACAGAGTAACGCCTTAAGCAAGATGACATGATGTAGAGGAATAAGTTCATGCAATATGATAAATACACCATGTTGTTAACCTTGATGGCAACAATACAGTACGTGCCTTGCAACCCTTTCTGTCACTGGGTAAGGACACCGCAAGATTGAACCCAAAGCCATGCACTTCTCCCATTGCAAGAACTACCAATCTAGTTGGCCAAACCAAACGGATAATTCGAATAGACTTGCAAATATAACTCAATCATACATAACAGAATTCAGAAAAGATTCAAATATTATTCATAGATAAGCTGGATCATAAACCCACAATCACCGGTCACAACAAACACACCGCAAAAAGAAGATTACATCGAATAGATCTCCACGAGAGAGGGGGAGAACATTGTATTGAGATCCAAAAAGAGAGAAGAAGCCATCTAGCTACTAGCTATGGACCCGAAGGTCTGAAGTAAACTACTCACACTTCATCGGAGGGGCTATGGTGTTGATGTAGAAGCCCTCTGTGGTGGATGCCCTCTCCGCCGGAGCTCCGGAACAGGCCCCAAGATGGGATCTCGTGGATACAGGAAGGTATGGCGGTGGAATTAGGTTTTTGGCTCCGTATCTGATCTATTAGGGGTATGTAGGTATATATAGGAGGAAGGAGTACGTCGGTGGAGTGTCAGGGGGCCCACGAGGTAGGGGGCGCGCCCAGGGGGCGCCCCCCACACTTGTGACAACCTCTGGCACTTCTTGGAGTTGGGTCCAAGTCTCCTGGATCACGTTCGGTGAGAATATCACGTTCCCGAAGATTTCATTCCGTTTGGACTCCGTTTGATATTCTGTTTCTTCGAAATACTAAAATAGGCAAAAAAACAACAATTCTGGGCTGGGCCTCGGTTAGTAGGTTAGTCCCAAAAATAATATAAAAGTGGAAAATAAAGCCCAATATAGTCCAAAACAGTAGATAAAGTAGCATGGAGCAATCAAAAATTATAGATATGTTGGAGACGTATCATACATCAGCAACAAATCCTCATACACATGACTGCGATGCATATACTTACCTTGTGGTCTTGAGTTGGCTTAGGAAGACTGAACCTGAGTAAACAAGGTTAGATAACACAGATACATCTACTAGCCAGAGCAAACAAAAGAAACCACAAGAGTACCAAGACTGGGATGACATGTAGAGAGTGAGTATTGAGTACTCTATTGGATATAGACATGTCCCCAAAGGTAAAGATATGCAATGAATTTGAATATTTTCTTCCCTTAGATGTCTTGCTCCCCCTAAATCTTGCATGGGATATTGGGAGAAGACAGGGAACAAAAAATCAGATCAAAGAAAAACAGAGCAAATTCAAACAATCAAATATGAACATGTCTTTCCGCTCTTAAAGACATGTGACTTCTCTCCTCTTGAACACCAAGCATCTGGGGCCTGTGATACCTCTTTCTCCTTGTTGAAGAACTCTCTCCCTTTGAGTATTCTCTCCCCCTATTGAAATTATTATGCTTTGATGTGATCTCTCTCTCCCCCTTTGACATCAATTTCCAAGAAGGGCTCTTCTGGATTTTTGTTACAAATTGGTTTGGTCCTTGAGTCACAAAGCAAAGCACCATGTCGAATGTGATGCTGGTAGAGGACAAGAATCATTGAGTGGAGCTGGAGCAAAAAGAATGCAGGAATCAAATGGCAAGTTGTCTTTTCTGCAGTGAAATCGGTGGCACCGAGTTGTGTGCTTCGGTTGCACCGAAAGGATTCGGTTGGACCGAAAGCAACAGACCGGTGTGACCGAGTTCATAACAGAGAAAACACTTGTCATCTCAGCTCACTAGGAAAGAAAGATCTCACAAAGATTTGCAAGGAATTAACTGAAAGATTGGCAATGAATTGGATGCAAGGAATGCAGAACAAAAATAAAAAGGAAAGAAATCTAGATGAAATTTTTTGAAAGGGGAAACAAAATATGCATGAGACAAATGCAAGAGCACGGAGAAACAGAAGAGAACTTCATCTAGAATTGGTCGGCGACAAAGTCACCTATGTTAGAGTATATTGACTTAGGAGTCAAGTGAGGGCACTTGATCATAGGTCATACTCATCGTTTAAGCTCTAAATGGGGTTACCATTTTTCGTTTAAGCATCTTGATGTATTCACATCTTGTTGAGTTGCTTTGACCCATGACTTGGAGTAAAGCTTCTCTAAGATGGAATAACATACCTTGGGTGGTGGAGTTGATCTTGATCATGTAGTTGAACTTGTGTGGGTTGGTAAAGGTTGATGTAGCTTATCAAGAGTTGGGAATACCACTTGGAATTTCATCCCATCTACCTACATGGGTTAGTTTTGCAAGGAAGAGCACTTGTGTATCCAAGATGACAATCATAAAACTTAATATAGAATTTGTCAAAGGATATGCTTGAAGAGTTTCAAGCTTCCTTGTTTTCAACCAGCATTGTGTAGAGACTTGGTGATGTAGAGATTGCTCAAGATGTGAGTGAGTTGCAATCTCATAGACTTAGATTCATCCAAGTACCTACAAGGGTTAGATAGCATGCAAGGGTGCAAGTATATCCAAGACATATAAATAGCATCATGAAAGAAATATCAAGGATTAGTCAAAGGCTCATGCCTTGCATGTATCCAAATGGAGTTCCTGCTCCAAGTTTGAAGCATCAATGGTGTTCAATTCACCTCTCAAACAACAAAATGCTTTCTCATCAAGTGGTTTGGTGAATATATCCGCCAATTGCTTATCGGTGCGAACATGCTTAAGATCAATGTCCCCTTCAGCAATATGATCTTGAATGAAATGATGACGAACTTCAATATGCTTAGTTCGAGAATGTTGCACAGGATTATGAGAAATCTTAATAGCACTTTCATTGTCACAAAGCAATGCAACATGTTTCACATATATCCCATAATCCTTAAGAGTTTGGGTCATCCAAAGTAATTGAGCACAACATGAACCAGCGCCAATGTATTCCGCTTCGGCGGTGGATAAGGATACCGAGTTTTGTTTCTTGGAGGACCAAGACACAAGAGATCTACCAAGGAATTGACAAGTACCCGAAGTGGACTTTCTATCAACCTTGTCTCTGGCATATTCCGAATCGAAGTAGCCGGCAAGATCGAAAGAAGACCTCTTAGGATACCAAATGCCAAAATTTGGTGTATGTATTAAGTATCTCACTATCCTTTTCACAACCTTAAGATGACATTCTTTAGGGGCCGCTTGATATCGTGCACACATGCACACACTTAGCATAATATCGGGACAAGAGGCACATAGATATAACAATGAACCAATCATAGAGCGGTAAACTTTTTGATCAACCGATTCACCATCATTGGTCAAGTCAAGATGTCCACTAGTAGGCATGGGTGTATTCATTCCTTTGCATTCTTGCACATTGAACTTCTTGAATAAGTCCTTGGTATACTTTGTTTGAGAAACAGAGGTACCTTCCTTAGTTTGCTTGATTTGCAACCCAAGAAAGAATTTGAGTTCACTCATCATAGACATCTCAAACTTCTCCGACATTAGCTTTCCAAACTTCTCACTAAAATGAGGGTTAGTCGAACCAAATATAATATCATCAACATAAATTTGGCACACAAATAGTTCTCCATTAACCCTTTTGGTAAAAAGAGTAGAATCTATCTTTCCAATTTCAAAGCCTTTTTCAATAAGGAACTTGGTCAAGCATTTATACCACGCTCTAGGAGCTTGTTTAAGACCATAAAGAGCTTTGTGAAGTTTGTAAACATGATTAGGTTTCTTAGGATTGACAAAGCCGGGAGGTTGCTTAACATAAACTTCCTCCTCAATCTCACCATTTAGAAAAGCACTTTTTATGTCCATTTGGTACATGGTGATATCATGGTGATTAGCATAGGCAAGTAAGATGTGAATGGACTCAAGTCTAGCAATGGGGGCATATGTCTCACCATAGTCCATACCTTCGACTTGAGTGTAGCATTGGGCGACGAGACGTGCTTTGTTGCGAACTACTTGTCCATATTCATATTGCTTGTTGCAAAACACCCATTTGGTACCAATGATGTTGTGGTTGTTGTCGGGCTTCTCGACCAATGTCCACACTTGGTTTCTCTCAAAGTTGTGTAGCTCTTCATGCATGGCGTTTATCCAATCCGGATCTTCCAATGCTTCTTCAACCTTCATAGGTTCAATGCTAGAGATGAATGAATAATGTTCACAAAAATTAGCCAAACGAGTTTTAGAGTGACTGATTCTCCCGGTTTGGATATCGTTGTAGATTTGCTCGACGGGATGGTCTTTGGCGACTCTTGATCGAACTCGTGGGAGCTTTTGCTTGGGTCAGGGTGGAACATCTTCTTCATCTTGTCCTTCTTCTTGGCCTTCTTCATTGTTGACGTTGTCGTTCTCTTGTCGTGGTGGAGAAGGAGGTTGATGAGGTTCATCTTGGTGTACTTCCTTGTTTTCTTCATATTGATGTGTCCCACTCGTGGATGCTTCCATGTCAGCTCTTGGTTCACCTTGTTGTAAGGTGGAAGCTTCCACTTGGACGAACGAAGTACTCTCCTTCACCTCCGTTGGATGGATCTTGCCAATAGACAAGTCTTGGATTGCTTCCGAAGGGTCTTTGTCTCCTACATCAATTGGCAATTGCTCTACTTGCGAGCCGTTAGATTCATCAAACTTCACATCTACCGTCTCTTCAACCTTTCGGGTGAAATTGTTGTAGACACAGTAAGTGTGAGAGTTTGAGCCATAACCAAGTAGGAAACCTTCATTAGATTTAGGAGCAAATTTCGAACGACGATGCTTATCAAGAATGTAGCACTTTGAGCCGAATACTCGAAAGTATCCAACTTGGGGTTTGTTACCAGTGAGGAGCTCGTATGTCATCACTACTAGGGAAAAGCCTAGCAGCAGCGCGGGTTTGGGCCCTCTCAGTAGCGCGGGTACCGGCGCTACTAATAAGGCACTACAGCTAACGTATAGCAGTAGCGCGTGTTGACACACGCTACTGCTACACATGAATAGCTGCAGCGCTCTTTAGTAAAGGACGCTACTGGTATTATCTGCAGCGCCGTTTAGAGGTAAGCGCTATTGGTAAGTCGGCGCTACTGCTAAATCCCCCCCCCCTCGCTACTACTAGTTTTATTAGTTTTTTCCCTGCAGATTTGTTTTTTATTTGTTTTGCATTTGAATAGGCTTTATACAATAATCTTTAGCATATCATCCACATACAAATGTAATCATAGCATATACATACAATTAGTCTCATCAAATCATGTTATCATCATAATCATCATCCAACACAAAGTGGTCTCTCGTCATCAATCTCGAAAATAGCGATACAAGTCTCGATTACTTGCAAATACATCGTCATCCATCTAAACAATGATATACATGAGAATAGCTATCACTTTGAGTACATGAGTTTGTATCCCTCTCTCGCATTAGCGTGAACCTAAACTAAGCATTGCGTGTCGCTCGAAACCGAAAACCGGTACACTGGGCTCGACACTCCGGCCACTTGTCGTATATATACTCCTGGCGTAGCACTTCTTCGCCATTTATGATCTATGCACCTGCATCGTCACATGAGTCGATGATATGCAACATATATAGTTGAGCAACATAAAGAGACAGACTTGGCAAAAATAGAAACAACATATCATAAGCATAAATAACAAAGTTCATCGTACCCAAATGACCTAACTAGAGTGATTTTCGCTAGTCGAGGAGAACGGTTTAATTACATCACAAATAAAGTTTCACCGTGCATAACTCAAAGTTTTGTCATAAAAGAAAGTATGGACTAAACGGACACATTGTCATATATCGACAATCACTCCATCGTGTCGTGCCATCCATCCAAGTCAGGGAGATAGTCATCGAGCTTTGTGAAAGGCTTCATGTCGAGACGCTGAGAGGCTATCCATGTTCGGACGCCTTCCCGCGACATTTGTCCTTCTGCATGGAACATCCCTGTTTTTCCGACGACCTCATTCATGATGATTTGGGCAAGTTCGCGCTGGATGTTATAGAACTCAGCTTGAAGTCGATGATCCTCGATATCTCCTATGTCCTTTGCCCATTGCAGAATATGGGCATCGCTAGATCTAGGTGCCATGTGAAGGTTCTGGTGATCCCGTCAAGACTCAAAGCATGTGGTGTAGGACATAGAATCCATCATTAAGAGAATCGTTTGGTTGCTGGATGCATTAGAAGTCGGTCTTATGGCTGAAGGCGTGCCTGCCACCCCTTTTCTTCTTGTCCCTAACCTCTCCACCCCTTGCTTGGTAGTAAAACATAGCACTGTCGAGAACATCTTTGATGTGGGTGTAATCCTTTTTGTGAATGTTCTTCGACGAGTCCAAGTAAAGAGCGTGGGAGAATCGGGGGTCGAGGATGATGAGGACGGCGCGCCCGCCGCTGCGGAAAATAAGTACACCTCAAATTAATTAGCCTCCACCGTGCAAATGAATTATTGAAATCGAAGGAAGGATAGCAGCGCAGATGACTTACACGGGATGATAAGGCACGAGAATCGCTCCTTGTCCTTATTGGCGAGCATGAAACTGACGATGTAATCCCTCGCGTATTCACGATGCTGTGCACAGACTCCCAAGAAGGCCTCGTGCATGTAGTACGGGTCAGCGACACAGATATGAGCTATCTGCTCAACCCCAATGATGTAGCTCATGTGCAAGGCATAAAGGCGGACAAAAGTAAAATCTAGCTTCTTCACGTGAAACATGTCGAATATGTAATCGAATCGGAGGAAGAACTTATCCGCGGGGAAGCCATTGACGTACGACATTTGCTGCGGAACGTTAACCACGAGAGTGGGTATCCCGGATCTTCGAGGTGATGAGGCCTTTCTCTACCCGCAGCACATCGTCATGAAGTCTCCTAAGATCGCCGAATCTGGCCCGTAGCGCTGTTTCGTAGGATTGGTTTACCGATATGCCATTTATCCGCATCGGGATATCTACACGGTCCCGGCCGAGGCTGCTTTGTGGCGGCTGGATCATAGAATCAGCTTTTTTGCCTTTCCTCGCTCTCTTCCTAGGCTTCTTTACCACCGGATGGTCGTCAATAACACGTTGAGACGGTAATTCAGGCACCGACTCATGATGCTCAAACCCTGAGGAGGCGCCAGTATAGACATATTGTTCAGCGCCATCGTCATCCTCATCCTCATCCATGGCGACGTCATCAGCCTCTAATGGAGCCACCTGCTTACCCCGTCCGCTATCACCCAACCCGACACCCGACGCTAATTGGGTAGGTGGGGTGTTGATGTTCATACCTTGCTTGAGGCTGCATGATCGTGGGTGTGCTCGGCCGCCGCCCGCACAAGCAGACTCTTTGGCCACAACAGGACCCACCCATTGCAACAATCACCAAGCCGCCGCGGGTCTCGTCGTCATCCCCCACTAGTATTAGAGGAGGCAAATTCTCGTGGCCCGGTTTGACACTGGCCACGGAAACCTTGAAGACGTTCGGGGGGATCGACCGGCTGTGGAACAATGGTTCCTTCGGCTCCATTATCGTCCCCTTCCCCACGCCCACCTACATTCGCCGATGGTGTACAATATGGTGCACGGGGTTTCGTCGGCCTGCAAATAAAAGTCTGCGACGTGAGACATCCGAAAGGCAACGAAAACGGGAGATTATACATTTATATTGAAGGGGGCCGGTGTGGAAGATACCGTGAGGGCGTCGAGCTCAGCCTAAGAGGAGGCACCACCGAGCACGTCCGGTGCGGCAGCGGTGCGGGAGCAAAAGGGAGCGGTAAGGGAGCATGTGCTGCCAAGGAGTCGCAAGGGAAAGTCCTCTGCATTTTTTTTGGATTTTCCTTGTCCAAGTGTGAACGCCCGTCACCAAGGAAGTTGATATATCTGCAATCGCTTGTTTTGGCGGCAGCTACCGCTTTTGCGATCGCTCGAGATGATTTCTTCTCAACCGCAATCTCAACCTTCTTGTCGCTGCTTTCTTGATTAACCTCCGTCTTTCCTTTTTCTCCTCCGTGGTCTCACGGTAGTACTTCTTCCACGTGGCGCCGTCTCCGACACCATGCAGCGCCCAAACGACGGTCGAGTATCCACGGTTGTCGTTTCAATATGTTCAACGCCGGTTGAATGGAGTGTCCCACTTGGCCTCGCTAATGCCTCGACGGCAAGTCACTTTCGCCGCAATCCGGTGTTGCTCTCCGCAAAAGGCACAAGGATCGTTTACAAATATGACTAACGTGTGCGGTCGAATTGATCGAAACTAAAATTACCAGCAGTCTCATGAACTCCGTAATGACCGGTGTTGTCTCATAAACCTTCTTGATGGGTCCCACGGTGGCGGGCCCTCGGGACGCCACGCTCCTGCGGGACGGTGAAATCCGCCAAGGTGCAGGATGCCTGCACTCGTGGCTTCGCGTCCTCCTTGGCCCATTTGGACCTCTTTCCGCCGTAACCACGGCTTCCGAGGTGGTGGGTCCTAATGTTCCTCTTTTGAAGCCCCTTCATGTACTTAGACTTTTCTTTGGCAGCTTCGGCCTCGCAAGCCTCCTTGAATATTTGAAACTGCTCTTCCGTGATTGTCGGACTTTCCTTTACAATCTCGGAGTAGGGTTACCCGTCGTTGATCTTTGCTTTCACTCAATTTTTCCGGGCGGCCAACGCGTTGCTAAACTTGGTCATGGCGTGTTTGTTTATCTTCTTCATTGCCGGGTCATTGTCTGGATCTTCATAATCCTTCTCATTCTGGCCGGGAACAAGAATATCTGGTGAAACTTCTTTAGGAGGGAGCTCCTCATATTTTCTATCTTCTTTAGATTCTCATCGTTGATGGTGGCGGTTGTCCGTATGATGCAGCCTATTTGATTGCCGTAGCACGCGCGCGCTTCCTCGGGCGCCTTTGGCCCAAAATTGCCGTTGTCCACCTCCGTGACCACCAGTCTAGTAGTCCTGAGTTTGTTAGGAACCCGTTGCCTCTTCGCTTCGGTGCTACACGGATCCGCTCCCGAGGCAGCACGGTCTCAGCGCCGGTCTCGATGCGGTCTGAATCTCAGCGCGGTGTCGATCTCAAGCACCGGTCTGCGTGTCGGTCTCAAGACCGGTCTGCGTGTCGGTCTCGATCCCGATGCGGGCCCAGCAACAACATCTGTTGATCGTCGGTAAAGCTAAAAATTAAATGCGCCGCTTTGGTAGACGTCGTCGCAATCACCAGAACCCTGTCCTTCATTGTTGCTAGCCATGATTCCTATGATTAAATCTAGTCAATTAATTCTAGACCTAATAAAATGAATAATGACATAAAAAAGGACTATTGTTTTGCAGGAATGTTGACTCCTTCTTGGTGCGGCAAATCCCGGGCACTCGATATGTCCTAGTTTGTAGCACAAGTCATGCCGAAATTCACGGGAAATTTCGGCATAACCTTTGCTAAAAAGTGGACAAATCGAGAACCTAAAATTTGCCGGAACAGAAATGAATCAACATTCCGGCAAAACATAGGCCACTCAGCATCATTCCCTGAAAACAACAAAGCCACCACTTGGGCACAATCGA
The DNA here is from genome assembly GCA_021437245.1 of Aegilops speltoides. NCBI lineage: Eukaryota > Viridiplantae > Streptophyta > Magnoliopsida > Poales > Poaceae > Aegilops > Aegilops speltoides. The sequence goes on from CM038141.1 coordinate 53,436,036, forward strand.
ACAACTTCAATGAAAGGATATAACATGACCACTTCAATGAAAAATAAAATTTGCCTAAATTCTTTTCCTTGAAAAATAGTGGTCTTTTGAAAAATCAAAAACCTTTGCCAATCTACTTAACCTAGCTTCTTAATCCAACGAACCTAATTAACCTACCTATTTAACCTAGTTAGTTAATCTAGTTTACCTAGATAATTAACCCTAATTAAACTAGTTAACGCAGCTAGTTCTCTGTCAAAGCCTAAAATAAATTTTTGCACTAATTAACATGGATAATTAACCTAATTAAACTAGTTAACCTGACTAGTTCTCTGTCAAAGCCCTAACTAAGTTTTTGCACTAACCTAGATAATTAACCTAATTAAACTAGTTAACCTAACTACTTCTCTGTCAATGCCCTAACTAAATTTTTGCCCTAACCTAGATAATTAACCTAATTAAACTGGCTAACCTATGCATGAGTGAGAGAGAGAGGGTGGGGCTTCTGATGATGGCTCGGTGGTGGCGACGGAGGCAGTGTGGTGGCGAGGAGGCAGGGGCGTCTCCGGTGATGGCGAGGAGGCAGGGCGTCTCCGTGACGGCGAGGAAGGTGGCGTCGGCGGCTCACTGGCGTTGACGAGGCCAGCAGCGACTCCGTGGCGTTGGGGCGGCTCGGTGTCGTCGGCGCGCCTGACGGCTCTGGTGGCGTCGTCGGCGGCGGAAGTGTGGGGCGAGGAATCGGGAGATGGCGGCGCTGGGTGGGTTTGAGGATTTGGGGAAGTCGTGGGGAAGCGGTTTTTGGCTAAGTCAAACTTAGCGGTAGCGCGTTCAAAAGCGCTATAGCTAAGTTAGCTATAGCGCTTTCCTCAAAACGCGCTGCTGCTATAGCTAATTTCCTATTCTGTTTCTATAGCGCAGGGTCAGGGCACGCGCTGCAGCTACGTTAGCTATAGCGCGTCTTACAAACAAACGCTGCTGCTATGCCTTCCTCCGATTTTTCACTTTTTCGTTTATTTTGCTTTACATTTTATTTTTCCTTTCTCCTTTTTCTATTTCTTCCATTTTCATTTAAATTTCTATTTGTTTATCATCTTATTTTATTTCCGTTAGTAGTAGCGCTCTTGCTGAAACGCGCGCTAATCGTGTTCTAGCGAAGAGCGTTTACATTAAGATCGCCATTGTTATCGTAACCTAGCATTCTGCCAATGGGAATATTAGTAGTAGCGCTTTTTTACAACATGCGCTACTACTAAGTTTGTGTCTGTAGCGCGGTTTTTAAAAGCTCGCTACTGCTATATATCACTACCGCAGTTTTTTGAACCGCGCTGCTGCTAAGATTCTGTGTATAGCCTTTTCCCTAGTAGTGCATCTTGCCGAGTAGCTTGTGAAGATACAAGCGATTTGTTGCATGACAAGCTGTCTCAGCTGCTTCCGCCCAAAAGTGTTTTGGAGTCTTGTACTCATCAAGCATCGTTCTTGCCATCTCAATAAGAGTCCGGTTCTTCCTCTCAACAACTCCATTTTGTTGAGGCATGTACATAGCTGAGAACTCATGTGAGATCCCTTCTTCGTCAAGAAAGGCGTCCACATTTGCGTTCTTGAACTCCGTTCCGTCGTCGCTCAGAACCTTCTTGATCTTCACTTCAAATTGATTTTGGGCCTTCCTAGCGAAGTTTTTGAAGATGTTTTGGACCTGCGATTTATCATCAAGAAAGAACACCCACGTAAATCTTGAAAAATCATCGACTATGACTAGACCAAATGAGTGACCACCGAGACTCTTGTAGGCATTGGGACCAAAGATATCCATGTGAAGTAGCTCGAGCAGTCTTCTCGTGGTCATGATGTTCTTCACGGGGTGACTTCCTCCAACTTGTTTTCCTGCTTGACAAGCACTACAAAGTCTATCCTTGTCAAATATGACATCTTTTACTCCAAGGATATGATCACCTTTAATAAGCTTATCAAGATTTTGCATACCCACATGACCTAGCCTTCTAAGCCACAACCAGCCTTTAGAAGATTTAGCAATTAAACAAGTTCTAGGTTGAGCCTTTTTTAGTGAAATCAACAATGTAAAGATCACCTCTACGAATACCGGTAAAGACCATTTTATGATTGTCCCTTCAAAACACTTGGCAATCTACTTCAGTGAATAGGACATTGAAACCCAAATTAGCAAGTCTAGATACTGAAAGTAAATTTTACCCAAGAGATTCAACGAGCATGACGTTTTGTACGGAGCTGTCATGTGAGATGGCCACCTTACCGAGGCCAACCACCTTACCCTTTGAGTTATCACCAAAAGTGACATACTTTCGAGGGCCGTTGTTTTCACCAAGCTCATGAAACATACCCTTGTCTCCGGTCATATGATCAGTACATCCACTATCAAGGACCCATTCCTTTCCTCTAGCCATGTAGCCGCGAAGATTAGCCACAAGACCAAAGTGTCTCATCGCATCATCAAGATCATAGTCACTATCATCATCCTCATCATAGTATCCATCTTCAACATCGTCTTGTATTTGATCAATTTCCTAGAGAGGGTAATTCATTAGATAAATGATCATCACAATGGTCACCTTTATGAATTCTAATAGCTTCGGTGATGATATTGCTAATGATTCCAACATCTCCTTTGGCACGCATGAGATCGGTAAGCTCAAATAGACAATCACCAAACTTAGGATCACCGGAATTCATCTTACTCAAGGCAATAGACTTATGGAGGATTTTATCTATGTTTTGCAAGGAATAGTTTGGAAATCTTTCCTCAAGAAATCTCCATATAGTGTAGGCACAATCAAGAGTAGGCAAACATCCAATCAAGTTTCTAGGAAAGCCTCTAGTGATAAGATTAACAGTTCTAACGTTGCGGATCATGTCAATAGACTCATGAACGGTAGGATGCAAAGGATCAACATGAGGTGCACAAGGGCTAGTAATGTACTTGTTCAAATGATATTCATTGAAAATCTCAAGCATCTCATTTTTCCACTCATGAAAGAACTCTCCATCAAGAATAGGTACTCTACGTCTAAGACTCCCCAATGTAGACTCATCCATCTTCCTCCATTGGTGATTAAACCAAAGCAATGGAGACCAAAGTTCTGATACCAATTGAAAGGATCGAGAAGAGGTGTCTAGAGGGGGTGAATAGACTCTTAGTAATAAAAGTTGCAGTTTCTACTTTCTTTAAGTTGAAGTGGAGTTTTAGCATAAGTTCAAACATTCAGAATACATATCAAGCAAGCATGATAAGAGTATATGAGTAGCGGAAAGTAAATCACGAAAGTTGCAAGAATGTAAAGGGATGGGTTTGGAGTGTGCAAACGCAATTGGAGACTCGGAGATTTTTTATCCGTGGTTCCGATAGGTGGTGCTATTGTACACCCACGTTGATGGAGACTTCAACCCACGAAGGGTAACGGTTGCGCCAGTCCACGGAGGGCTCCACCCATGAAGGGTCCACGAAGAAGAAACCTTGTCTATCCCGCCATGGCCATCGCCCACGAAGGACTTGCCTCACTAGGGTAGATCTTCACGAAGTAGGCGATCTCCTTGCCCATACAAACTCCTTGGTTCAACACCACAATCTTGACGGAGGCTCCCAAGTGACACCTAGCCAATCTAGGAGACACCACTCTCAAAAAGATAATAGATGGTGTGTTGATGATGAACTCCTTGCTCTTGTTCTTCAAATGATAGTCTCCCCAACACTCAACTCTCTCTCACAGGATTTGGGTTTGGTGGAAAGATGATTTGAGTGGAAAGCAACTTGGGGAAGGCTAGAGATCAACATTTATGTGGTTGGAATGGAATATCTTGACCTCAACACAAGTGTAGGTGGTTCTCTCTCAGAAAATGTATGTTGGAAGTGTAGGCATGTTCTGATGGCACTCTCCACGAATGAAGAGTGGGTGGAGGGGTATATATAGCCTCCACATAAAATCTAACCATTACACACAAATCACCAAACACGGTGAGACCGAATCATGAAACTCGGTCGGACCGATCTAGTTCAAAATGTGAACGTTAGGATATTCGGTGGGACCGATATGATCAACTCGGTGGGACGAATGTGCTTGGGTTAGGGTAAAGCCTCATCTTGGTTTGACACATTACACAAACTCGGTCGGACCGATTTGGGTAATAAGCAAAACAGAGAGTTGGCCAAGCAAACTCGATGGGACCGATTTCATATTTCGGTGAGACCGATATTAATGCAATAGGAAATAGAGAGTTTGCAAGCCCATCTCGGTGAGACAGAGATCCCATCGGTGAGACTGAATTGATTAGGGTTTCTGGCAGTGGCTATGTCAAGAGAACTTGTTGGCGCCGGATAGAAAGTTTTGGTGGGGCCGAGTTTGACTTTTGGTTTGGGACATATGTGGATGTGAGAAAGTGGTTGAGGGCTTTGGAGCATATCACTAAGCACTTTGAGCAAGCAAGCCATTAAGCAACACCTCACCCCATCTTAATAGTATTGGATTTCCTATGGACTCAATGTGATCTTGGATCACTAAAATGAAAAATGTAGAGTCCTGAGCTTTGAGCTTGAGCCAATCTTCTGTCCTTAGCAACTTGAAGGGGTTCCACATCCTCTTGTCCATGCCACTCCATTGTTGAACTTATCCGAAATATGCTAGATAAAAGTATTAGTCCAACAAGAGATATGTTGACATTAATTACCAAAATCACCCATGGAGCAGTTGTGCTTTCAACCCTTTCTTAAGAAGATCTAGCCCATAACTTATAGCTTGCCACGATGAAGATGCATTACCTGTGGAAACAGTATCCTCTAGCTTGCCATCCGGATAGTACCTGGCCTTCAAAACTTGAGCACATAAACTATTAGGTTTAGAGATCAATCTCCAAGCTTGTTGGGCTAATAAGGCACCGTCGGCGAGCTCGGGGACGGGGGCACTGGCTGCTCCTCCTCATCGCTGGAGGAAGGGACGCGGTGAGGTCAGGGGCGGAGGCGGAGGTAAACCCTAGCGGTCACACACACAAGTGGATGCGGGGAGCAACGGCGACGGGGAAGAGGAGATGTCGCACATCTGCTATAGGCGGGATCCTGTCAGTACTAGCACACTTACAACAGGCATAAAACAGAGGACGAAGAAGATCAGCGCCAAGAAGAAAGCAGAGGAAGCGAGTGGGTGATTCAAACCAAGTGTTGGGCCGCAAGGGTAGCGTGTGTAAGTATGGCCATGGGCTGGCCCAGTCTTGTAAGGGAACCCTGCGTATAAAAGCAACGGTTGGCGGAAAACCCTATTTGACGCATTTTGCGTCAAACAGTCGGGGAAACCCACATCTGAGTCGACATAGCGAGCGATTTGGGCTGCCCATCAGTAGCTTACGTACCACATTCACGTATCAGTTTTCGGAACCTTCTAGAGGATTCCTAGCCGGTTTTTACTGGTTTTGGGAATGTTTTAGAAGGTTCCTGAACCTTTTTTTATTTTTCCTTTATCTTTTTCCTGCTTTTTTCCTTTTTCTGTCCTTTTTCTTTTCTGTTTCTTTTTCTGTTTTTTCTATTCCTTTTATTTTTTTCACCAAATTTTTAGAAATTTAAAATGTTCGTATTTCTTAAAATTTGTTCGCTTTTTTTAGATTTTGTTCCTATATTTAAATTTTGTTCAAAAATTCCAAAAAATTTAAGTATTTCAAAATATGTTCACTTCTTTACAAAAATGTTCGAAAATTTGAGAAAGATTAAAATTTCAAAAACGTTTATAACTCCTGAATTTGTTCACTTATTTTCAAAAATGTATGAAAATTTAAACATATTTAAAATATCCAAAAAATCGATTTTTGAAGTTTGGTTTCATAAATTCAAAAATGTTCGTGAATTATAGAAAATATTCCTGTTTTAAAATATTGTTCTCAAGTTTGAAAATGTTCAGTTTTTCAAAAATTCACAGATTCAATTTTTGGGGAATTTTATAAAATATTTCCTTTTTCCAAAAATGTTCCTATTTTTAAAATTTGTTCACAAATTCAAAAATGTTTATGTTTTTAAATATTGTTCGCACATTCAAAAATGTTTTTGGAAAATTTCATAAAATGTTCATTTTTTCAAAAAATGTTCATCTTTTCAAAACTTATTCTCAAACAGAAAAATGTTCATGTTTCATAATTTTTTCACAAATTAGAAAAATGTTTGGGTTTCCCAACTTTGTTCCTGTTTTTTTTTTCAAAATGTTCATTTTCAAAAAGTTATTAGTAGTTTCGAAAATATACTCGTTTTCACTTTTGTTCCTTTTTTTCAAAAAAATGTTTGAGATTTCCAAAGATGTTCGAGTCTTACAAATTTGTTCGACTTTCTAAAAACTTTGACTTTTGTGAAATAGAAAAATTCCGTTTGAAATTTCAAAAAAAAAGATTAAATCTTTCGCTCCCTGCAGTTTATATAAACTGAGCTGTGAGATTTAGACAACAAAAATTATGTATTATGGTGGGTCGGGACGTGGTTCACTCACGTTAGATCGTGTGTTCCATCCTACTCAAGCACACTTTTTTGGGAGTTGTTTTTTAAGTTTTGCCCCTGTAATTTGTTTCTTTAACAGTCGCGCTCTAATATTTACATAAAAGCAGTAGTGACACACTGGCTAGCAGCTTTAGCTTTACTGTTGCTTATCCCGTGTTCGATTCCCACCTGAGGCGTAAGTTTATGTTCATTTTCATCGCACGCAGCCACGAATGGCCGGCCCAGATCAGTAAATCGCGCACGCGGCCCACTAAGCCTGCCAACTAGGTTCCTATGTGAAACCCCAGCATCCTGACGCAAAACACGTCAAATAGGAGCTCCCACGGTCGACTACTGTAGCAAGGCATCAATGATCTGAAGTTTATTCTTAACCTCTCGTTCCTCTCATCCTCTCTGCTACCTTCTCCTACCTCCCGACTCCTGGGGCGTGAGTTTTTGTTCATTTTCATCGCGCGCAGGCATGAATGGCCGGCCCAGATCAGTAAATCACGTGCATGGCCTACTAAGCCCGCCAACTAGGCTCCTGTGCGAAACTGCAGCATCCTGACGCAGAACACGTCAAATAGGAGCTCCCACGGTCCACTATTGTAGCAAGGCATCAATGATGTGAAATTTATTCTAAACCTCTCGTTCCTCTTATCCACTCTGCTACGTTCTCCTACATCCCTACTCCTTCCTCTATGACTCCAACCTAGATCTTCCTACCCAGCTCCGATCCGGTCACCGGCGAGATCCTGCCGTCCCTAGGACGTGACAATCTGGTATTAGAGTCGTCGCTCCACTCGTGCCCAATTATTTTCCCGAATCGTACCCGGCAAATCCGAGGAGACGGTCGCAGATACCCTTGGGTTGATCTGCACCTGACCTGATGTGGGTTGATTTGGGAACGAATCACGACCACAACGACATTCAAGCCGAATCTGCAGATGCGCTTCCTCACGGACGAGATGGAGGCGCTATAGGAGAGGATGTTATAGGAGTTCGCGGAGCTGCGCGCGGCACGAGCAAACTCACGGTCGTTGACGGCATCTGCGCCTAGCTCGAGGCTCCCGACAGCAAGCTCACTGAGCAGTCCACTCGTCTAGACCAGGTTCAGATGAAGGTAAACCTCTCATGTGACACACTGGGAAAGGTTTAGCAGGAACAGGCGCATGCCGCACAGCTGGGGAAGCGCCCGATACAGCCGGGAATTGTAGAGAGTTCATCCCCTACAGCTTTGGAGGTGTCGAACTGAAGGAAATATGCCCTAGAGGCAATAATAAAGTTGTTATTTATATTTCCTTATATCATGATAAATATTTATTATTCATTCTAGAATTGTATTAACCGGAAACTTAGTACATGTGTGAATACATAGACAAAACTAAGTGTCCCTAGTATGCCTCTACTTGACGAGCTCGTTAATCAAAGATGGTTAAGTTTCCTAACCATAGACATGTGTTGTCATTTGATGAACATGATCACATCATAAGATAATTATGTGATGGACAAGACCCATCCATTAGCTTAGCATAATGATCGTTAAGTTTTATTGCCATTGCTTTCTTTATGGCTTATACATGTCCCTATGACTATGAGATTATGCAACTCCAGAATACCGGAGGAACACTTTGTGTACTACCAAACGTCACAACGTAAATGGGTGATCACAAAGGTGCTCTACAGGTGTCTCCGATGGTACTTGTTGAGTTGGCATAGATCGAGATTAGGATTTGTCACTCCGATTGTCGGAGAGGTATCTCTGGGCCCTCTAGGTAATGCACATCACTATAAGCCTTGCAAGCAATGTGACTAATGAGTTAGTTGCGGGATGATGTATTACGGAACGAGTAAAGAGACTTGCCGGTAACGAGATTGAACTAGGTATTGAGATATCGACGATCGAATCTCGGGCAAGTAACATACCGATGACAAAGGAAACAACGTATGTTGTTATGCGGTTTGACCGATAAAGATCTTCGTAGAATATGTGGGAGCCAATATGAGCATCCAGGTTCCGCTATTGGTTATTGACTCAAGATGTGTCTCGGTCATGTCTACATAGTTCTCAAACCCGTAGGGTCCACACGCTTATCGTTTCATGATGATTTGTATTAAAGACTTATGTGATTTGATGACCGAAGATAGTTCGGAGTCCCGGATGAGATCATGGACATGACGAGGAGTCTCGAAATGGTGGAGACATAACGATCGATATATTGGAAGGCTATATTTGGACATCAGAAAAGTTCTGAGTGATTCAGGTATTTTTCAGAGTACCGAAGAGTTACGGGAATTCATATTGGGCCTTAATGGGCCATACAGGAAAGGAGAGAAAGGCCTCAAGGGTGGCCGCGCCCCTTCCCCATGGACTGGTCCGAATTGACTAGGGAAAGGGGGCGCCCCCTTCCTTCCTTATCCTTCTCCCTTCCCCTTTTACTATTCCATGTGGGAGGTGGAATCCTACTAGGACTAGGGAGTCCTAGTAGGACTCCACACTTTGGGCGCGCCCTATGAGGGCCGACCTCCTCCTTCCTCCATCCTTTATATACGTGGCCAGGGGGCACCCCATAGACACACAAGTTGATTTCTTAGCCGTGTGCGGTGCCCCCCCTCCACAGTTACACACCTCGGTCATATTGTCGTAGTGCTTAGGTGAAGCCCTGCGTCCGTAACTTCATCAGCACCATCACCACGCCGTCGTGCTGACGGAATCTCCCTTAGCCTCAACTAGATCAAGAGTACGAGGGACGTAATCGAGCTAAACGTGTGCTGAAGTCGGAGGTGCCGTACATTCGGTACTTGGATCGGTTGGATCGTGAAGATGTACGAGTACATCAACCGCGTTGTCATAATGCTTCCGCTTACGGTCTACGAGGGTACGTGGACGACACTCTCCCGCTCATTTCTATGCATCACCATGATATTGCGTGTGCGTAGGATTTTTTTTACTGTGTTCCCCAACAGTGGCATCAGAGCCAGGTTTATGCGTAGATGTTATATGCACAAGTAGAACACAAATGAGTTGTGGGTGATAATAGTCATACAGCTTACCAGCATATCATACTTTGATTCGGCGGTATTGTTGGATGAAGTGGCCCAGACCGACATTACGCGTACGCTTACGTGAGACTGGTTCTATCGACGTGCTTCGTACACAGGTGGCTGGCAGGTGTCAGTTTCTCCAACTTTAGTTGAATCGAGTGTGGCTACGCCCCATCCTTGTTGAAGGTTAAAATAGCACATACTTGACTAAAAATCATTGTGGTTTTGATGCGTAGGTAAGAACGGTTCTTGCTCAGCCCGTAGCAGCCACGTAAAAATTGCAACAACAAAGTAGAGGACGTCTAACTTGTTTTTGCAGGGCATGTTGTGATGTGATATGGTCAAGACGTGATGAGATATAAATTGTTGTATGAGATGATCATGTTTTGTTAAAGTTATCGGCAACTGGCAGGAGCCTTATGGTTGTCTCTTTATTGCATAAGATGCAAGTGCCATGTAATTGCTTTACTTTATCGCTATGCGATAGAAATAGTTGCAAAAACAATAGCTGGTGAGATGACCATGTGACGACACGCTGATAAAAGATCAAGATGATGGAGATCATGGTGTCATGCCGGTAATAATGGAGATCATGACAGTACTTTGGAGATGGAGATCAAAAGTGAAGGAAATATGCCCTAGAGGCAATAATAAAGTTATTATTTATTTCCTTATTTCATGATAAATGTTTATCATTCATGCTAGAATTGTATTAACCGGAAACATAATACATGTGTGAATGTATAGACAAACAAGATGTCACTAGTATGCCTCTACTAGACTAGCTTGTTAATCAAAGATGGTTATGTTTCCTAACCATGAACAAGGAGTTGTTATTTGATTAACAAGGTTACATCATTAGTAGAATGATCTGATTGACATGACCCATTCCATTAGCTTAGCACACGATCGTTTAGTATGTTGCTACTGCTTTTATCCATGACATATACATGTTCCTATAACTATGAGATTATGCAACTCCGTTTACGGAGGAACACTTTGGTGCTACCAAACGTCACAACGAATCGGGTGATTATAAAGGAGTACTACAGGTGTCTCCAAAGGTGAATGTTGGGTTGGCGTATTTCGAGATTAGGTTTTGTCACTCCGATTGTCGGAGAGGTATCTCTGGGCCCTCTCGGTAATGTGCATCACTGGAGCCTTGCAAGCATTACAACTAATGAGTTAGTTGTGAGATGATGTATTACGGAACGAGTAAAGAGACTTGCCGGTAACGAGATTGAACTAGGTATTGGATACCGACGATCGAATCTCGGGCAAGTAACATACCGATGACAAAGGAACAACGATGTTGTTATGCGGTCGACCGACAAAGATCTTCGTAGAATATGTAGGAACCAATATGGGCATCCAGGTCCCGCTATTGGTTATTGACCGAGAATAGTTCTAGGTCATGTCTACATTGTTCTCGAACCGTAGGGTCCGCACGCTTAAAAGTTTCGATGACAGTTATTATGAGTTTATGTATTTTGATGTACCGAAGAAGTTCGAGTCCGGATGTGATCATGGACATGACGAGGAGTCTCGAAATGGTCGAGACATAAAGATTGATATATTGGAAGCCTATGTTTGGAGTTCGAATGGTTCGGGTGAAAACAGGAATTTACCGAGTACCGGAGGTTACGGAACCCCGGGGTAAATGGGCCTCGATGGGCCTCGAGGAGAAGAGGAGGGCCGGCCAGGGGGTGGCGCGCCCCCCCCCCAGTCCGAATAGGACAGGAGGGGGCGGCGCCCTTCCTCTTTCCCCTCCCCAATCCTATTCCAACTAGGAAGGGGGAGTCCTACTCCGGTGGGAGTAGGACTCCTCCGCGCCCCTTGGGCCGGCCGCACCTCCCCCTCCCTCCTTTATATACTGGGGCAGGGGGCACCCTAGAACACACAAGTTTGATCTACGGATCGTTCCTTAGCCGTGTGCGGTGCCCCTCCACCATATTCCACCTCGGATATACCGTCAAGCTTAGCGAAGCCTCGCGCCGGTGAAACATCAAGATCGTCACCACGCTGTCGTCTTGTGAAACTCTCCTCGACACTCGGCTGGATCGAGTACGACGGACGCCATCGAGCTGTACGTGTGTCAAGAACTCGGGGCGCCGGAGTAACGGCGCCGGATCGGTCGGATCGCGAGGAGAACGTCGACTACTTCCTCTACGTTGTGATCGCTTCCGCTTCGAGTCTACAAGGGTATGTAGACAACACTCTCCCCTCTCGTTGCTATACATCACCATGATCTTGTGTGTGCGTAGGAAATTTTTGAAATTACTACGTTCCCCAATGATGGCATCCGAGCCTAGGTTTTTATGGTTTGATGTTTTGCACGAGTAGAACACAAGTGAGTTGTGGGCGATACAAGTCATACTACCTACCAGCATGTCATACTTTGGTTCAGCGGTATTGTGAGATGAAGCGGCCGGACCGACATTACGCCAGACGCTTACGCGAGACTGGTTTCACCGCCACGAGCACTCGTTGCTTAAAGGTGACTGGTGGGTGTCTGCTCTCTCACTTTAGTTGAACTGAGTGTGGCTACGCCCGGTCCTTGAGAAGGTTAAACGGAGTCTATTTGACGAAATATCGTTGTGGTTTTGATGCGAGGTGAGACTGGTTCTTGCTTAAAGCCCGTAGCAGCCACGTAAAATTTGCAACAACAAAGTAGAGGACGTCTAACTTGTTTTTGCAGGGCATGTTGTGATGTGATATGGTCAAGACGTGATGCTATATTTTATTGTATGAGATGATCATGTTTTGTAACCGGTTATCGGCAATCGGCTGGAGCCATATGGTTGTCGCTTATTGTATGCAATGCAATCGCTTCGTAATGCTTTACTTTATCACTAAGCGGTAGCGATAGTCGTAGAAGCATAAGTTTGGCGAGACGACAACGATGCTACGATGGAGATCAAGGTGTCGCGCGGTGGCGATGGTGATCATGGTGGTGCTGCGGAGATGAAGATCACGAAGCACAAGATGATGATGACCATATCATATCACTTATATTGATTTGCATGTGATGTTTATCCTTTATGCATCTTATCTTGCTTTGATTGACGGTAGCATTATAAGATGATCTCTCACTAAATTATCAAGAAGTGTTCTCCCCGAGTATGCACCGTTGCCAAAGTTAAATCGTGCCTGGACACCACGTGATGATCGGGTGTGATAAGCTCTCGTCCATCTACAATGGGTGCAAGCCAGTTTTGCACACGCAGAATACTCGGGTTATACTTGACGAGCCTAGCATATGCAGATATGGCCTCGAACACGGAGACCGAAAGGTCGGCGTGAATCATATAGTAGATATGATCAACATAAGATGTTCACCATTGAAAGCTACTCCATTTCACGTGATGATCGGTTATGGTTTAGTTGATTTGGATCACGTGATCACTTAGATGACTAGAGATGTCTTTCTAAGTGGGAGTTCTTAAGTAATATGATTAATTGAACTTAAATTTATCATGAACTTAGTACTGATAGTATCTTGCTTGTTTATGTTTGATTGTAGATAGATGGCTCGTCTTTGTTGTTCCGTTGAATTTTAATGCGTTCCTTGAGAAAGCAAAGTTGAAAGATGATGGTAGCAATTACACGGATGGGTCCATAACACGAGGATTATCCTCATTGCTGCCTGAAGAGTTACGTCTGGATGCACCGCTGGGTGCGAACCTCGCCGATGCAACCGACGACGTTAAGAACGTCTGGCGAGCAAAGCTGATGACTACTCTATAGTTCGATGTGCCATGCTTTACGGCTTAGAACCGGGACTTCAACGACGTTTTGAACGTCATGGAGCATATGAGATGTTCCAGAGTTGAAGTTGATATTCCAACAGAATGCCCGAATTGAGAGATATGAAGTCTCCAATAAGTTCAATAGCTGCAAGATGGAGGAGAATAGTTCGTTAGTGAGCACATACTCAGAATGTCCGGGTACTACAATCACTTGACACAATTGGGAGTTAATCTTCCGGATGATTGTGTCATTGATGTAATTCTTCAATCACGCCACCAAGCTACAAAGGCTTCGTGATGAACTATAATATGCAAGGGTTAGTAAAGACTATGCACGAGCTCTTCGCAATGCTAAAGGCTGCGGAGGTAGAAATCAAGAAGGAGCATCAAGTGTTGATGGTCAATAAGACCACTAGTTTCAAGAAGAAAGGCAAAGGGAAGAAGAAGGAACTTCAAGAAGAACAGCAAGCAAGTTCTTTGCTCAGAGAAGAAACCCAAGTCTGGACCTAAGCCTGAAATCGAGTGCTTCTACCGCAAGCGGACTGGTCCTTGGAAGCGGAACTGCCCCAAGTATTTGGCGGATAAGAAGGATGGCAAGGTGAACAAAGGTATATGTGATATACATGTTATTGATGTGTACCTTACTAGAGCTCGTAGTAGCACTTTGGTATTTGATACTGGTTCATTGCTAATATTTGCAACTCAAAGCAGGACTACGGATTGCGAACTCGGCAAAGGACGAGGTGACGGCGCGTGGGAAATGGTTCCAAAGTCGATGTGATCGCGGTCGGCACGCTACCTCTACATCTACCTTCAAGATTAGTTTTAGACCTAAATAATTGTTATTTGGTGCCTGCGTTGAGCATGAACATTATATCTGGATCTTGTTTGATGCGAGACGGTTATTCATTTAAATCAGAGAATAATGGTTGTTCTATTTATATGAGTAATATCTTTTATGGTCATGCACCCTTGAGGAGTGGTCTATATTTGATGAATCTCGATAGTAGTGATACACATATTCATAATGTTGAAGCCAAAAAATGCAGAGTTGATAATGATAGTGCAACTTATTCGTGGCACTGCCGTTTAGGTCATATCGTGTAAAGCGCATGAAGAAACTCCATCTTGATGGATTTTGGAGTCACTTGATTATGAATCACTTGGCACTTATGAACCGTGCCTCATGGGCAAGATGACTAGAACACCGTTCTCCGGTACTATGGAGAGAGCAACAGATTTGTTGGAAATCATACATACAGATGTATGTGGTCCGATGAATGTTGAGGCTCGTGGCGGATATCGTTATTTTCTCACCTTCACAGATGACTTAAGCAGATATGGGTATATCTACTTAATGAAACATAAGTCTGAAACATTTGAAAAGTTCAAAGAATTTCAGAGTGAAGTTGAAAATCATCGTAACAAGAAAATTAAATTTCTACGATCTGATCGTGGAGGAGAATATTTGAGTTACGAGTTTGGTCTACATTTGAAACAATGCGGAATAGTTTCGCAACTCACGCCACCCGGAACACCACATCATAATGGTGTGTCCGAACGTCGTAATCGTACTTTACTAGATATGGTACGATCTATGATGTCTCTTACAGATTTACCGCTATTGTTTTGGGGTTATGCTCTAGAGACGGCTGCATTCACACTGAATAGAACACCGTCGAAATCCGTTGAGACGACACCTTATGAACTGTGGTTTAGCAAGAAACCAAAGTTGTCGTTTCTTAAAGTTTGGGGATGCGATGCTTATGTGAAAAAGCTTCAACCTGATAAGCTCGAACCCAAATCGGAGAAATGTGTCTTCATAGGATACCCAAAGGAGACAGTTGGGTACACCTTCTATCACAGATCCGAAGGCAAGACATTCGTTGCTAAGAATGGATCCTTTCTAGAGAAGGAGTTTCTCTCGAAAGAAGTGAGTGGGAGGAAAGTGGAACTTGATGAGGTAATAGTACCTTCTCCCTTACTTGAAAGTAGTTAAATCGCAGAAACCGGTTTCGAGACACCTACACCAAGTAGTGAGGAAGTTGATGATGTTGATCATGAAACTTCAGATCAAGTTACTCTGAGAACCTCGTAGATCAACAGAGTAAGATCCGCACTGAGTGGTACGGCAATCCTGTTCGGAAATCATGCTACTAGATCATGATGAACCTCACGAACTATGAAGAAGCGATGGTGAGCCCAGATTCATAAAATGGCTTGAAGCCATGAAATCGAGATGGGATCCATGTATGAAAACAAAGTATGGACTTTGGTTGACTTGCCGAGGGTAGGCAAGCAATAGAAAACAAGTGGATCTTCAAGAAGAAGACCGACACGACGGTAATGTTATCGTCTACAAAGCTCGACTTGTCGCAAAGGGTTTCGACAAGTTCAAGGGATTGACTACGATGAGACGTTCTCACCGAAGCGATGCTTAAGTCTGTCCGAATCATGTTAGCAATTGCCATTTTATGATTATGAAATTTGGCAAATGGATGTAAAGACTGCATTCTGAATGGATTTCGGAAGAAGAGTTGTATATGATGCAACCGAAGGTTTTATCGATCCAAAAGGAGCTAACAAAGTGTGCAAGCTCCAGCGATCCATTTATGGACTGGTGCAAGCTTCTCGGAGTTGGAATAAACGCTTTGATAGTGTGATCAAAGCATTTGGGTTTGTACAGACTTTTGGAGAAGCCTGTATTTACAAGAAAGTGAGTGGGAGCTCTGTAGCATTTCTGATATTATATGTAGATGACATATTGCTGATCGGAAATGATATAGAATTTCTGGATAGCATAAAGGGATACTTGAATAAGAGTTTTTCAATGAAAGACCTCGGTGAAGCTGCTTACATATTGGGCATTAAGATCTATAGAGATAGATCAAGACGCTTAATTGGACTTTCACAAAGCACATACCTTGACAAAATTTTGAAGAAGTTCAAAATGGATCAAGCAAAGAAAGGGTTCTTGCCTGTGTTACAAGGTGTGAAGTTGAGTAAGACTCAATGCCCACCAACGCAGAAGATAGAGAGAAAATGAAAGATGTTCCTATGCTTCAGCCATAGGCTCTATCATGTATGCAATCTGTGTACCAGACCTGATGTGTGCCTTGCTATAAGTTTAGCAGGAGGTACCAAAGTAATCCAAGAGTGGATCATGGACAGCGGTCAAGAACATCTGAAATACCGAAAAGGACTAAGGATATGTTTCTCGTATATGGAGGTGACAAAGAGCTCATAAAACGGTTACATTGATGCAAGCTTTGACACCGATCCGGACGATTCTAAATCGCAGACCGGATACGATTTACACTAAACGGAGGAGCTGTCGGTTGGTGCAGTTCTAAACAAAGCGTCGTGGCGGGATCTACATGTGAAGCGAGTACATAGCAGCTTCGAAGCAGCTAATGAAGGAGTGCGGATGAAGGAGTTCATATCCGATCTAGGTGTCATACCTAGTGCATCGGGTCCAATGAAAATCTTCGTGACAATCTTGGAGCAATTGCCTTAGCGAAGGAATCCAGATTTCACAAGAGGACCAAGCACATCAAGAGACGCTTCAATTCCATCCGGACTTAGTCCGGTGGGAGACATAGAGATTTGCAAGATACATACGGATCTGAATGTTGCGACCGTTGACTAAGCCTCTTCCACGAGCAAAACATGATCAGCACCAAGACTCCATGGGTGTTAGAATCATTACTATGTAATCTAGATTATTGACTCTAGTGCAAGTGGGAGGCTGAAGGAAATATGCCCTAGAGGCAATAATAAAGTTATTATTTATTTCCTTATTTCATGATAAATGTTTATCATTCATGCTAGAATTGTATTAACCGAAACATAATACATGTGTGAATGTATAGACAAACAAGATGTCACTAGTATGCCTCTACTAGACTAGCTTGTTAATCAAAGATGGTTATGTTTCCTAACCATGAACAAGGAGTTGTTATTTGATTAACAAGATCACATCATTAGTAGAATGATCGATTGACATGACCCATTCCATTAGCTTAGCACACGATCGCTTAGTATGTTGCTACTGCTTTTATCCATGACATATACATGTTCCTGTAACTATGAGATTATGCAACTCCGTTTACGGAGGAACACTTTGGTGCTACCAAACGTCACAACGAATCGGGTGATTATAAAGGAGTACTACAGGTGTCTCCAAAGGTGAATGTTGGGTTGGCGTATTTGAGATTAGGTTTTGTCACTCCGATTGTCGGAGAGGTATCTCTGGGCCCTCTCGGTAATGCACATCATCGAGCCTTGCAAGCATTACAACTAATGAGTTAGTTGTGAGATGATGTATTACGGAACGAGTAAAGAGACTTGCCGGTAACGAGATTGAACTAGGTATTGGATACCGACGATCGAATCTCGGGCAAGTAACATACCGATGACAAAGGGAACAACGTATGTTGTTATGCGGTCTGACCGACAAAGATCTTCGTAGAATATGTAGGAACCAATATGGGCATCCAGGTCCCGCTATTGGTTATTGACCGAGAATAGTTCTAGGTCATGTCTACATTGTTCTCGAACCGTAGGGTCCGCACGCTTAAAAGTTTCGATGACAGTTATTATGAGTTTATGTATTTTTGATGTACCGAAGAAGTTCGGAGTCCCGGATGTGATCACGGACATGACGAGGAGTCTCGAAATGGTCGAGACATAAAGATTGATATATTGGAAGCCTATGTTTGGAGTTCGGAATGGTTCCGGGTGAAAACAGGAATTTACCGAGTACCGGAGGTTACTGGAACCCCGGGGTAAATGGGCCTCGATGGGCCTCGAGGAGAAGAGGAAGGGCCGGCCGGGTGGTGGCGCCCCCCCCCAGTCCGAATAGGACAGGAGGGGGGCGGCGCCTTTCCTCTTTCCCTCCCCAATCCTATTCCAACTAGGAAGGGGGAGTCATACTCGGTGGGAGTAGGACTCCTCGCGCGCCCCTTGGGCCGGCCGCACCCCCCTCCCTCCTTTATATACGGGGGCAGGGGGCACCCTAGAACACACAAGTTTGATCTATGGATCGTTCCTTAGCCGTGTGTGGTGCCCCCCTCCACCATATTCCACCTCGGATATACCGTCGCGAAGCTTAGGCGAAGCCCTGCGCCGGTGAAACATCAAGATCGTCACCATGCCGTCGTCTTGACGAAACTCTCCTCGACACTCGGCTGGATCGAGTCGAGGGGCGTCATCGAGCTGTACGTGTGTCAAGAACTCGGGGGCGCCGGAGTAACGGCGCCGGGATCGGTCGGACCGCGAGGAGAACGTACGACTACTTCCTCTACGTTGTGATCGCTTCCGCTTCGGGTCTACAAGGGTATGTAGACAACACTCTCCCCTCTCGTTGCTATACATCACCATGATCTTGTGTGTGCGTAGGAAATTTTTTGAAATTACTACATTCCCCAACAAAAAGCACAAGATGATGATGGCCATATCATGTCACATATTTTGATTGCATGTGATGTTTATCTTTTATACATCTTATTTTGCTTAGTTCGGCGGTAGCTTCATAAGATGATCCCTTACTAAAATTTCAAGGTATAAGTGTTCTCCCTGAGTATGCACCGTTGCGACAGTTCTTCGTGCCGAGACACCACGTGATGATCGGGTGTGATAAGCTCTAGATTCACATACAACGGGTGCAAGCCAGTTTTGCACATGCAGAATACTCGGGTTAAACTTGACGAGCCTAGCATATGCAGATATGGCCTCGAAACACTGAGGCCGAAAGGTCGAGCATGAATCATATAGTAGATATGATCAACATAGTGATGTTCACCATTGAAAACTACTCCATCTCACGTGATGATCGGACATGGTTTAGTTGATATGGATCACGTGATCATTTAGATGACTAGAGGGATGTCTATCTAAGTGGGAGTTCTTAAGTAATATGATTAACTGAACTTTAATTTATCATGAACTTAGTCCTGATAGTATTTGCATAACTATGTTGTAGATCAATAGCTCGCGATGTAGCTCCTCGTTTATTTTTGATACGATCCTAGAGAAATATAAGTTGAAAGATGATAGTAGCAATGATGCAGACTTGGTCCGTGATCTGAGGATTTTCCTCATTGCTGCACAGAAGTATTATGTCCTTGATGCACCGCTAGGTGACAAACCTATTGCAGGAGCAGATACAGACGTTGTGAATGTTTGGCAAAGCTCGGTATGATGACTACTTGATAGTTTAGTGCACCATGCTTTACGGCTTAGAACTGGGACTTGAAAAATGTTTTGAACGTCATGGAGCATATAAGATGTTCCAAGAGTTGAAATTAGTATTTCAGACTCATGCCCGTGTCGAGAGGTATGAGACCTCTGACAGTACTTTGCCTACAAGATGGAGGAGAATAGCTCAACAAGTGATCATGTGCTCAGATCGTCTGGTACTACAATCGCTGGAATCAAGTGGGAGTTAATCTTCCAGATAATATAGTGATTGATAGTGTTCTCTAGTCACTATCACCAAGCTACTAGAACTTCATGATGAACTATAATATGCAAGGGATGACAAAAACGATTCTCGAGCTCTTCGTGATGCTGAAATTGGTGAAGGTAGAAATCAAGAAAGAGCATCAATTGTTGATGGGTAACAAGATCACTAGTTTCAAGTAAAGGGGCAAAAGGAAGAAGGGAAACTTCAAGAAGAACGGCAAGCAAGTTGCTGCTCAAGTGAATAAGCCCAAGTGTGGACCTAAGCCTGAAACTGAGTGCTTCTACTGCAAAGGGACTGGTCACTGGAAGTGGAACTGCCCCAAGTATTTGGTTGATAAGAAGGATGGCAAAGTGAACAAAGCTATATTTGATATACATGTTATTGATGTGTACTTTACTAGTGTTTATAGCAACCCCTCGGTATTTGATACTGGTTCAGTTGCTAAGAGTAGTGACTTGAAACGGGAGTTGCAGAATTAATAGAGACTAGTTAAGGGCAAGGTGACGATGTGTGTTGGAAGTGTCTCCAAGATTGATATGATCACCATCGCGCACTCCCTCTATCTTCGGGATTAGTGTTGAACCTAAATAAATGTTATTTGGTGCTTGCGTTGAGCATGAATATGATTAGATCATGTTTATTGCAAATACAGTTATTCATTTAAGTCAGAGAATAATTGTTGTTCTATTTATTTGAATAAAACCTTCTATGGTCATACACCCAATGTGAATGGTTTATTGAATCTCTATCGTGTGATACACATATTCATAATATTGATGCCAAAAGATGCAAAGTTAATAATGATAGTGCAACATATTTGTGGCACTGCCGTTTAGGTCATATTGGTGTAAAGTGCATGAAGAAACTCCATGCTGATGGATTTTTGGAATCACTTGATTAATGAATCATTTTGATGCTTGCGAACCATGCCTCATGGGCAAGATGACTAGAACGCCGTTCTTCGGAACAATGGAGCAAGCTACTAACTTATTGGAAATAATGCATACTGATGTATGCAGTCCAACGAGTGTTAAGGCTCGCCGCAAGTATCGTTATTTGCTGACCTTCACAGATGATTTGAGCAGATATGGGTATATATACTTGACGAAACACAAGTATGAAACATTTGAAAAGTTCAAAGAATTTTAGAGTGAAGTGGAGAATCATCGTAACAAGAAAATAAAAATTTCTACGATATGATCGCAGAGGTAAAATATTTGAGTTACGAGTTTGGCCTTCAGTTAAAACAATGTGAAATAGTTTCACTACTCACGCCACCTGGAACACCACAGTGTAATGGTGTGTCCGAACGTCGTAACCATACTTTATTAGATATGGTGTGATCTATGATGTCTCTTACCAATCTACCACTATCGTTTTGGGGTTACGCATTAGAGATAGCTACATTCACGTTAAATAGGGCACCATCTAAATCCGTGGAGATGACACCGTATGAACTGTGGTTTGGCGATAAACCTAAGCTGTCGTTTCTTAAAGTTTGGGACTACGATGCTTATGTGAAAACATTTCAACATGATAAGCTCGAACCCAAATCAGAGAAGTAAATCTTCATAGGATACCCAAAAAGAAACTATTGGGTACACCTTCTATCATAGATACGAAAGCAAGATCTTTGTTTCTAAGAATGGATCCCTTCTAGAGAAGGAGTTTCTCTCGAAAGAAGTGAGTGGGAGGAAAGTAGAACTTGATGAGGTAATTGTACCTTCTCCCGAATTGGAAAATAGTTAATCATAGAAATCAGTTCCAGTGATGCCTACACCAATTAGTGAGGAAGATTAATGACGATGATCATGAAACTACAGATCAAGCTACTACCAAACCTCGTAGGTCAACCAAAGTACGGTCTGCACCAGAGTGGTGCGGTAAATCCTGTTCTGGAGGTCATGTAACTTGACCATGACGAACCTATGAACTATGAGGAAGCGATGATGAGCCCAGATTCCGCAAAATGGTTTAAGGCCATGAAATCTGAGATGGGATCCATGTATGAGAAAAAAGTATGGACTTTGGTTGACTTGCCCGATGATCGGCAAGCCATTGAGAATAAATGGATCTTCAAGAGGAAGACGGACGCTGGTAGTAGTGTTACTATCTACAAAGCTCAAATTGTCGCAAAAAGGTTTTCGACAAAATCAAGGTGTTGACTACAATGATATTTTCTCACTCGTAGCGATGCTTAAGTCTGTCCGAATCATATTAGCAATTGCCAGATTTGATGAAATCTGGCAAATGGATGTCAAAACTGCATTCCTTAATGGATTTCTTGAAGAAGAGTTGTATATGATACAACAAGAAGGTTTTGTCAATCCTAAAGGTGCTAACAAAGTGTGCAAGATCCAGCGATCCATCTACGGACTGGTGCAAGCATCTCAGAGTTGGAATATACGCTTTGGTGGGTTGATCAAAGCATATAGTTTTGTACAGACTTGCGGCGAAGCCTGTATTTACAAGAAAGTGAGTGGGAGCACTACAGCCTTTCTGATAAGTGTATGTGAGTGACATATTATTGATCGGAAATGATGTAGAATTTTCTAGAAAGCATAAAGGAGTGTTTGAAAGGAGTTTTTCAAAGAAAGACCTCAGTGAAGCTGCTTACATATTGAGAATCAAGATCTATAGAGATAGATCAAGACGCTTGATAAGTTTTTTCCATGAGTACATACCTTGACAAGATATTGAAGTAGTTCAAAATGGAACAGTCAAATAAGGAGTTCTTGCCTGTGTAGCAAGGTGTGAAATTGAGTAAAGACTCAAAACCCGACCACGGCAGAAAATAGAAAGAGAATGAAAAGTCATTTCCTATGCCTCAGTCATAGGTTCTATAAAGTATGCCATGCTGTATACCAGACCTATTCTATACCCTGCCCTGAGTTTGGCAAGGGAGTACAATTCTAATCTAGGAGTAGATCACTGGACAACAGTCAAATTATCCTGAGAGGACTAAGGAAATATTTCTCGGTTATGGAGGTGATAAAGAGTTCGTCGTAAAGAGTTACGTCGATGCAAGCTTTGACACCGATCTAGATGACTCAGAGTCTCTATCTGGATACATATTGAAAGTGGGAACATTTAGCTAGAGTAGCTCTGTGCAGAGCATTGTAGACATAAAATATTTGCAAAATACATACAACTCTGAATGTGGCAGACCCGTTGGCTAAACTTCTGTCACAAGCAAAACATGATCACACCTTAGTACTCTATGGGTGTTAATCACATAGAGATGTGAACTAGATTACTGACTCTAGTAAACCCTTTGGGTATTGGTCACATGACGATGTGAACTATGGGTGTTAATCACATGGTGATGTGAACTATTGGTGTTAAATCACATGGCGATGTGAAATAGATTATTGACTCTAGTGCAAGTGGGAGGCTGAAGGAAATATGCCCTAGAGGTAATAATAAAGTTATTATTTATTTCCTTATTTCATGATAAATGTTTATTATTCATGCTAGAATTGTATTAAACGGAAACTTAGTACATGTGTGAATACATAGACAAACAGAGTGTCACTAGTATGCCTCTACTTGACTAGCTCGTTGATCAAAGATGGTTAAGTGTCCTAGCCATTGACATGAGTTGTCATTTGATGAACGAGATCACATCATTAGAGAATGTTGTGATTGACATTACCCATCCGTTAGCTAAGCACTATGATCGTTTAGTTTGTTGCTATTGCTTTCTTCATAACTAATACATGTTCCTATGACTATGAGATTATGCAACTCCCGAATACCAGAGGAACACTTTGTGTGCTAAGAAATGTTACAACATAAATGGGTGATCATAAAGGTGCTCTACAGGTGTCTCCGATGGTACTTGTTGAGTTGGCATAGATCGAGATTAGGATTTGTCACTCCGATTGTCGGAGAGGTATCTCTGGGCCCTCTCGGTAATGCACATCACTATAAGCCTTGCAAGCAATGTGACTGATGAGTTAGTTGCGGGATGATGTATTACGGAATGAGTAAAGAGACTTGCCGGTAACGAGATTGAACTAGGTATTGAGATACCGACGATCGAATCTCGGGCAAGTAACATACCGATGACAAAGGTAACAACGTATGTTGTTATGCGGTTTGACCGATAAAGATCTTCATAGAATATGTGGGAGCCAATATGAGCATCCAGGTTCTGATATTGGTTATTGACTCGAGATGTGTCTCGGTCATGTCTACATAGTTCTCAAACCCGTAGGGTCCGCACGCTTAACGTTTCATGATGATTTGTATTAAAGAGTTATGTGATTTGATGACCGAAGATAGTTCGGAGTCCCGGATGAGATCATGGACACGACGAGGAGTCTCGAATGGTCGAGACGTAAAGATCGATATATTGCAAGGCTATATTCGGACATCGGAAAGGTTCCGAGTGATTCGGGTATTTTTCAGAGTACCGGAGAGTTACGGGAATTCGTATTGGGCCTTAATGGGCCATACGGGAAAGGAGAGAAAGGCCTCAAGGGTGGCCGCGCCCCTTCCCCATGGACTGATCCGAATTGGACTGGGAAAGGGGGCACCCCCTGTCACGCCCAATATGCGACCCTATCCAAAAGGAACTCGAAGGTCCCACCAAGGATAGACCCGCATATTGGAACGCTTTTGCAAGGTGGATATCATTACATCAACATTACATAATAGTGGGGATACATCCAATACATACAATGTCACATGAATACAACAATACAACATACAAGAACAACATCCGACTACGGATGAATCATAAACAGAAACTCAAACAATATCCACCCTGCTAGCCCAGGCTGCCGACCTGGAACCTATCCCCTGATCGAAGAAGCAGCAGAAGAAACTCCAAAACAAGCAACATCGCTCTCGCGTCATGATCATCGCATAACCTGTACCTGCAACTGTTGTTGTAGTAATCTGTGAGCCACGAGGACTCAGCAATCCCATTACCATGGGTATCAAGAGTAGCAAAGCTTAATGGGAAAGGAAGGGGTAAAGTGGTGAGGTTGCAGCAGCGGCTAAGCAAGATATGGTGGCTAACATACGCAAAAGAGAGCGAGAAGAGAGCAAACGGAACGGTCGTGAAGCTAGCAATGATCAAGAGGTGATCCTGAACACCTACTTACGTCAGACATAACACAGAAACCGTGTTCACTTCCCAGACTCCGCCGAGAAGAGACCATCACGGCTACACACACGGTTGATGGTTATATTTTGGATCTGGTGTCAAGTTATCTACAACCGGACATTAACAAATTCCCATCTGCCACATAACCGCGGGCACGGCTCTCAAAAGTTTATACCCTACAGGGGTGTCCCAACTTAGCCCATGACAAGCTCTCGCGATCAACGAAGGAATAGACCTTCTCCCAGGAAGACCCGATCAGTCTCGGAATCCCGGTTTACAAGACATTTCGACAATGGTAAAACAAGACCAGCAAGACCTCCGGCGTGCCGACATCCCGATAGTAGCCGCACAGATCTCGTCTCGAGCCACGACCGGATGAGCGAGACGCATAACTAGAACCAGCCCTCAAGTTTCCCCAAGGTGGCGCTGCAAGTGGCTCTAGTTTGGACCAACACTTAGACAAGCATTGGCCCGGGGGGGCTGAATAAAGATGACCCTTGGGTTAATTACTCCAAGGGAAATATAGGTGGTGGTGAGGCAAATGGTAAAACCAATGTTGGGCCTTGCTGGAGGAGTTTTATTCAAAGCAAATTGTCAGGTGGGTCCCATAAATCACCCGACCGCGTTAGGAACGCAAAATCCGGGAACGTAACACCGGTATCACGGAAACTAGGGCGGCAAGAGTGGAACAAAACACCAGGCATAAGGCCGAGCCTTCCACCCTTTACCAAGTATATAGATGCATTAATAATGTAAGAGATATTGTGATATCCCAACATAACCCTGTCCACCATGAAGAAATCTTCAATTTCACCTGCAACTAGCAACGCTATAAGAGGGCTGAGCAAAGCGGTAACATAGCCAAACAACGGTTTGCATGGGAAAGGTGTCAAAGGTTAGAGGTTCATGGCATTATGGGATGGCTTGAAGAGCAAATGATAGGTAACGCAGCAAAGCGATAGAACGAAGCAACTAGCACAGAAATGATAGTAGTGAGATCCAGGGTAGCGGTCATCTTGCCTGAAATCCCGCAAGGAAGAAGAACGAGTCCATGAAGAAGACGAACGGATGAAGCCGAACCAACCGTAAGACAAACGAATCCTCACGATCGAACGAAACAGGAACTAACAAGAAGAAGCACACAACATAGTAAACACACCACACATGAACAAGACATGATGCACAACAAGCATGATGCATGACCAAGCTACATGAAGCTACTCATGGCAAGAGATGATGCAAACAAGAACAACACATCAAGGCAAGTTTAAATGAGGCCGGGAACAACATATAACAATTCCGGTAAGTCCTCATATGCAAATTTGGAAATTGGTCCAGAACTGAATAAACTTTATGTTCAAGTTGTTAAACAGCAAGTTAAGATGCACCAAGATGATCTACACGAAATTCTAGTCAAGTTACATATAAAGTTCATTAGATTCGGAGCTACGGCCTAGAAGATATGAGCAATTCAAGTTAAACATGACATTGATGCAAAATGCACCCAAACATCAAGCAAACACACCAAAACAAGGATGCAACATGATAATATGAAGCTACATGCAAAATCAAGCAAGTTTCATATAGAGCACACTCAAAACGGAGCAACGGTGCAACACATACACTCTATACAAGTAATAACAACAATTTGTCCATAACAGCAACTAGGCATATTGCAAGCATCAAAACAATATGCTACAACACCCCAACATAATAACAAAAGGCATGAGCATGAAGTACAGGTAAAGCACTGCAAAACATGAACACTGAGCTATCTCCAGAAACTACTAGAACATGCTCAAAAACACATGGAAAGATTGCAAATTATAACAGTTTCAGACTTATCAGGAAATAACATCAGGTTGCAATGTTTAGAGCAAGCTAACAACATGTTACAGGGATATATCATGGCAAACAAAGGCATGGCATGAATCTACTAATTGCATAGATCAAAAGTCCCTTACTGGCCATAAGCCAAAAGGGCACGGAAAATATGATGGCACCCATGTAAACATAGCAAGTTATATTACAGATTCAAACATGGCAGGAACAACAATAAGTAGGCATGTTTGTGAGCTTGAACCACTCACCACAGAGCAATACATGGCATGGAAAGGCAACCAACAGTAAGAAGGTATGTTTATGAACCTAAGCATGGCAAGAGCAAGGTCATAGGGTGCATGGATCACTAGGAAACAATCATGGAAACATTGAACTTAATGTTAGCAGGCTGACAACAACATTTTCAAGCAAATTTAGAGCAAGATTATAACATGTTCCAGCAGGCTATAATTGCAACCAAGAGTATGAATGGATAGAGCATGACATGTAGATCAAAACATGTTTATAGGACATCTCCAGATTATGCATAGAATGATTAGTAGAAGCATGTTAACATAGCAACAAAATATAACAGAATCTGTCAAGAAAACAGCAACAGCAACTACCCTACTTAGCAAGCTTGATACAGTCAGCACACCTCACAAAAATACATGGTTGGCACCCCTGGAAAGATGGCATGGCATAGATCAACATACATGTAGACATCAACCTCATAGGATGCACACATCAAACATGGCAAAAATGATAAATGAGCAAGTTATAACAGTTTCAGCAGATTAACATCAACATGCACTCTTCTAACAGCATTTCGGGCATCAAGATGAGCTCAAATGAAAATGATGCAATGGAATGAAATGAAGTACTCGTCGATACTAACAATTTGACATATTACACGCGCAAAACAGAGCTACGGATGCAGAGATGTGACATGTCAAACATAGCATGATTATGTTTGGGAAACGGGGACTTAGAGGATTTCGGGGGTCAACCTCTCGGCACGGATTTCGATGCAGCACGGATCTCGCCGGAGAGATCGCCGGAGGAGGCCGGAGATGGCGGGGAGAGGGCCGGGGAGGCGCGGTGGAGGCGGATCCGGCCGGTCCCTAGCCGGAGGAGGGCGGCCGGTGACCCGGCAAAGCCGAGGCGGAGCACACTGGTGCGGCCGGGCGGCGGTGGCGGGAGACGGCCGGGCGGACGGGAGGCGAGCATGGCCATGCGGGCAGCGCCATGGCGGCGGAGGGAGCAGGGCGGCGGCGGAGCGGTGGCGCCGCCGGCGATGGTGGCGGCGAGGTAGCCGGGCGGCGGGCTACCGCGGAGGCGGTTTCGGGCGGCGGCGCTCTCGGCGCCGCGGGCGGAGGCGGCGGCGACGCTGGCCGGGAGGGCCTCGCAGGGGCGGCGGCAGCGGCGCAGCGGGCGGCGGACGAACCCAGCGGCGACACGTGGAGGCGGCGGAGCGAGGCGGACGTGTCCGGCTGCGGCCGGACGTGTCCGGTGGCGGCGGAAGGGGAAATTTTAGGGTTTCGGGGGAGAGGATCCGCGAATTCGGAATGGGGGGTGTATATATAGGCATAGAGGGAGCTAGGAGAGTCCAAATGAGGTGCGGTTTTCGCCCACACGATCGTGATAGAACAACCGAGATCATGGAGGGGAGTTAGATGGGTTTTGGGCCACTTTGGAAGGGGTGTTGGGCTGCAACAAAAGAGGGCTTTACGGTTACCCGGTTAACCGTTGGAGTATCAAACGACCTCCAAATGGCACGAAACTGGACAGGCGGTCTACCGGTGCTATACCAAGGCCGCTTGGCAAACCTCGGGCCATTCCGGGAAAGTTTAATACCCGCTCACAACGAAAGACAAAATGGGAACGCCGGGGAACATAGGAGCGCCGGATTGCAAAATGGACACCGGGGAAAATGCTCGGATGCATGAGACGAACACGTATGCAAAATGAAATGCACATGATGACATGATATGAAATGCATATGATGACATGGCAAAGAGCAACACGCAAGCAAATGACATGGCAACAACGACGAATAACTGGCAGACACCTGGCGCATCAAATCCGGGGCGTTACACCCCCTTCCTTCCTTCTCCTTCTCCCTTCCCCTTTTCCTATTCCATGTGGGAGGTGGAATCCTACTTGGACTAGGGAGTCCTAGTAGGACTCCACACTTTGGGCGCGCCCTATGAGGGCCGGCCTCCTCCTCCCTTTATCCTTTATATACGTGGCCAGGGGACACCCCACAGACACACAAGTTCATTTCTTAGCCGTGTGCGGTTCCCCCTGAGGGAGTCCTGGACTAAGGGGTGTCCTCGGGCATCCGGCCTGTTAGCCATGGGTCGGACAGATGGGCTGTGAAGACATGAAGGCCGAAGACTGCACCCGTGTCCGGATGGGACTCTCCTTCGCATGGAAGGCAAGCTTGGCGACTGGATATGTAGATTCCTTTCTTTGTAACCGACCTTGTATAACCCTAGATCCTCCCAGTGTCTATATAAACCGGAGGACTTAGTCCAGAAAGGAGAGAGACTCATTACCATAGTCATACATGCTAGACTTCTAGGGTTTAGCCATTACGATCTCGTGGTAGATCAACTCTTGTAATACTCATATTCATCAAGATCAATCAAGCAGGAAGTAGGGTATTACCTCCATAGAGAGGGCCCAAACCTGGGTAAACATCGTGTCCCTTGTCTCCTGTTACATCGACCTTAGACGCACAATTCGGGACCCCCTACCCGAGATCCGGCGGTTTTGACACCGGCATTGGTGCTTTCATTGAGAGTTCCAGTGTGTCGTCCCCAAAAAGGTTTGATGGCCCATTCAGTCGTTAACAATGAAGCTGTCCAAGGTGAAACCTTCCTCCCCGGACAGATCTTCGTGTTCGGCGGCTTCGCACTGCGGGCCAACTCGTTTAGCCACCTGGAGCAGATCGATAGCTACGCCCCTGGCCATCAAGTCAGATTTAGGAGCTTGAACTACGTTGCGGACGTCTGTGGAGATTTGATGTTCGCCGGATTCGAGACCATGGCGACTGCTCCTGGTCACCTTGACGGACATGACCTAAATCTGTCGTCAGACCGCATCCAGGAGATAGCTCCTGTAACCCCTCTGGCTTTAGATCCAGAGCACACTGTGGCATCCAAGGATCAGAGGCTCGACCCCACCACGGAGGCCACAGACTCCCCTGTGTTGGAGCCGCACATGGACTTAACCTCACACAATATCTTTGTCACCAGAATTCCGGACTCGTCTCTGGTTATAAGTTCCAAAGCAGGTGAACCCGCTGACGCCGAACTTGATCGTTTATCGATCTTCGAATTCAGTGCCGCAAACATCTTCTAGCATTCGCCCTTGGGCGATGTGCTAAACTCGTTAAGAAACTTGTCCTTGGAGGGGACTCACAGCCGAATTATGTCCAGTTTGAACTGGAGGCTGATGACGAAGGAGAATTTCGCTTCCCACCCACCACCCACTTCATAGCCACTGTTGAAGACTTAACCGACGCGCTTGACTATGACTCGGAAGACATCGACAGTATGGACGACAATGCCGGAGACGAGGAGGACAAAAACCCATCATTCACCGGATGATGGACGGCCACTTCCTCATATGACGTCTACATGGTAGATACGTCGAAAAATAGTAGTGGCGATGACAAAGAAAACCCAGAAAAGGAGGACCCTCGTAAAACACAACCAAAGCACCGGTGTCAGCAGCGCCGCTCTAAATCCCGCCGTAGCAGGGACAACAACACCGGCACAAGAGATGACAACACACCGGATGGTGCCGAAGACACATAAGAACCCAATGAACAAACTGCCGAACAAGACAACCGGGAATCAGGGCATGCCAGCCCTGATGACCAGGCCATAGAAGAAGACTCGAGGACGGTAGTTACCGTCCGCCCTCCGAGGAGGAGGTGAGCCTCGGCAACAAAGACTTCATCGTGCCTGAGGAGCCCCTGGAGCAGGAGCGCTTTAAACTTCAGCTAATAGCCACTGCGAGGAGCTCTGAAAAAGAAGCAGCAGCAACTTCAAGCTGATCAAGACCTGCTCAATGACAGATGGACCAATGTCCTGGCAGTCGAGGAATACGCACTTAAATGCCCAGCCAAAAGTTACCCGAAGCGCAGATTACTACCTCAGTTCGATGATGAGGCGCCAGATCCTGCACTAGCATCACGCAACGCGGCTGATTGGCCACCGCGCGGTCGGGATAAAACTGCAACCCGAGCCAAAAACCAGACTGTCCCACCTCGCCGTAAAGGCAGGGATAAGACAGCTCGGGACTATACATATGAACTTCGTTAAGAGCTGGACAGTAGAGCAGGACATACCAGATCAATCTACGGATCGCGAGGACGTGCATTGACACACGACGACGGCTACCTATTTGGACGTGATAAACCCAATCACGCAGACGGACTCCATCAAAGCTACATCGCGATGTGGCCCGATATAGAGGCGCCGCACACCCTCTTTGCTTCACTGAAGAAGTAATGGATCATGAATTCCCAGAAGGGTTCAAACCCGTAAACATCAAATCATACGATGTTACAACCAATCCCGCGGTATGGATCAAGGATTTTATTCTCCACATCCACATGGCCCGCGGGGATGATCTTCACGCCATCAAATACCTCCCACTAAAACTAAAAGGGTCGGCCCAGCACTGGTTAAACAGTCTGCCCGAGAATTCTATTGGCAGCTGGGAGGACCTGGAAGAGGCCTTTCTCGACAACTTCCACGGTAAATTTGTTCGGCCGCCAGACGCCGATGACTTAAGCCACATAGTTCAACAGCCCGGGGAGTCAGCCAGGAAGTTCT
Organism: Aegilops speltoides; assembly: GCA_021437245.1. Classification (NCBI taxonomy): domain Eukaryota; kingdom Viridiplantae; phylum Streptophyta; class Magnoliopsida; order Poales; family Poaceae; genus Aegilops; species Aegilops speltoides. Next base: position 53,467,540 of record CM038141.1, read on the forward strand.
GGACTAGGTTCCTAACTAAAAAGAACCAGATCATCGACTGTGTGGATGCTGAAGCCTTAGCGGCCTTTAAACATAGCATCCGCAACGAATGGCTCGCCCACCTCCTCGGCCAAGAAAAGCCAAAATCTATGGCAGCACTCACGGCACTCATGACCCGCTTTTGTGCGGGTGAGGATAGTTGGTTGGCTCGTAGCAAAAACACAGCCAGCGAGGCAGGCCCCTCCAAGGCTAAGAATAACAATGGCAAGCTCCGACGTAACAGACACAAACGCCGAAGCAATGGTGATAATACCGACGAAACTACAGTTAATGCTGGATTCAGTGGCTCCAAGTCCAACCAGTGGAAGAAACCATACGAGAGAAACAATCAGGGACCATCCAGCCTTGACCGCATACTTGATCGCTCGTGCGAGATACATGGCACCCCAGAAAAACCAGGTAATCATACCAACAGAGACTGTTGGGTTTTTAAGCAGGCCGGCAAATTCAACGCCGAGAACAGGGAAAAGGGATCACAAAGCGAGGACGACGATGAGGAGCCCCGGCAAACTAACACAGGGGGACAGAAGAAGTTTCCCCCTCAAGTGAAAACAATAAACATGATATATGTTACACACATCCCCAAAAGGGAGCGCAAACGCGCACTAAGGGACGTCTATGCGATAGAGCCAGTCGCTCCCAAGTTCAATCCATGGTCATCATGCCCGATCACCTTTGATCATTGGGATCATCCGACCAGTATCCGGCATGGCGGATCAGCCGCACTAGTCCTGGAGCCAATCATTGATAGATTCCACCTAACGAGAGTCCTCATGGACGGTGGTAGCAGCCTCAATCTGCTCTATCAAGACACGGTGCGCAAAATGGGCATTAGTCCATCAAGGATCAAGCCAACGAAGACTACCTTCAAGGGAGTCATACCAGGTGTAGAGGCCCACTGTACGGGCTCAATCACATTAGAGGTTGTCTTTGGATCCCCCGACAACTTCCGAAGCGAGGAGTTAATCTTTGACATCATCCCATTCCGCAGTGGTTATCACACACTACTTGGACGGACGACATTCGCTCAGTTCAATGCAGTGCCGCACTATGCTTATCTTAAGCTTAAGATGCCCAGTCCACGTGGCGTCATAACGGTCAACGAAAACACGGAACACTCCCTCCGTACAGAGGAGCACACCGCCGCCCTAGCAGCAGGAGTACAGAGCGACCTTCTCAAGCAGAACCGTAATCCTGCTGCTGAGCCCCTGGACATCGTAAAGAGGGTCCGGACTACGCTACACCAGGATAGCGCGGCTCATCAAGAGCTCGACTTGCAATTTGGCCTCCGTCCCAGCCCCGATCAGGTAGTGGCATTCGTACCACGCGTGCATAATTACGCACTAGAACTCCCACGGGCATTGACGGAGGCACAGGTAGTTTGTGATCCATAGTTCGGCTCGACCGATCCCGGACATACATATATTGTTGCTATTTCCTTTTCCTTTTCAGGTTTATTTTGCATAGGCCTTCTTTGATGATCTGACTACTGGTCCTGTCAAACGATAAAAACACCAGGATGGCAAGACGCACAGACGTACAAGGAAAGTTCTAGAGGTCTGATTAACAGCTACTCTACCTGTTGTCAGGACCCATACGCAGCTCGCCTTTGGTCATGACATGTTAATCAACCGGTTGCTTGCCGCACCATTTGTATCAATGCGCTTTGATGCATTAACCCAATTATAATGGAAACAGTTCGTGGCTCAAGTTTAAGGGCCCAAGATATTACCTGTGTTTTCTTTCTGTTTTCCTTAAAATAACTTATCTTCCAGCACCCGTACACTTTGGTACGTTTCATATTTGCCAGGGGCTCCAAGGCGCCCCACAATATGACAACAAAGTCTGAACACTCTTTATAGTATAGTTCGGCACCCCGAATTTAGCATTATATGCATTGGCTCCGAATCATATCTTTGGTCAATAGTTGGGTTGCCCGACTCCTGTGCTTGCTACCTTACGTTCCGCTATATCGGCTAAGGTAGTAAAGGGAGAACTACTGCGATTGTGCCCTAGTTTATCCAAAGGGGCACCTCAGTAGTGAAAGCCGAAAACTGATTGTCATGATGTGGCGAGAGCCGCTCAGCTGTTCGGAGGTTACAAATCTGGGAGATTTCTCCCGCATTACGGGAAGGATCGGTACTTCCCGATCAGACGGTCATAGCACTCTAGTACGAAAACTAGGGGCTGCACCTATGTTTTATTGTAAAACTCCTATGGCTAAGTGAGGGCGTTTAAGCCGAATAGTCTGATTGCCTGGTTTGTTGCGCTAAACAACTCTTTCAAGGACCATACAATTGGATCAAGATTGTTTAGATTCCATCCTAAACACCCCCGTACTACCTACGTGGGGGCAGAAGCCGACAACTGGCCAACCCTCAGATTCCATACAACACGGCCGCACAGGAGGAACAAATTAAAACATAACAAAAATTATATTACAAAATGACTTTGTTTCATCATACAAGGCAAAGACAACACGAATGTATTCATTCAAAAATAATGTCCTGCCCACACTACGTTGCCACAATGCGAGACCCTTCGAGGACATCCGCAAAATAGCGCTCGGGTGTGCGGTGCTCCTTGCCCTCTGGCGGCCCCTGGCCAGCTCGATGGCGTTCAGCTTCGCCCACCACATCTTGCAACGAGCAAAGGCCATACGAGCACCATCAATATAGGCTGATCGCTTGATGATATCCAGCCGAGGAAAGGCATTCACCATCCACCTCACGAGCCTGAAGTAGCTGTCGGGCATAACTTCAGCTGGCCATAGCTGGATTATCAAATCCTTAATGGCTAGTTCGGCTACCCTATGCAGCTCCACCAGCTGTTTCAACTGATCCATGAAGGGCACGGGATGCTCTGGCACAGAATAGCTTCTCCATGGGACTCCCTTCCTCGGTTTGAAAGAACTCCGCGGTGTCGGACACACTTCGCGGCAAATCAGCAAAAGCCCCTAGAGAACTCCAAATCTGGGTTAGTAAAAGATACTTCCTCTTTGCATATTTGCTTTGCATACTGAATGCCTCACCCGCCGCGATCTTCCTTGCCTCTTGGATCTCTTGGAGGGCGCCCTGGGCCTTGTTCCGGGCTGTCTCTGCGCTCTGGCGAGCCTTGGAGAGTTCGACTTCTTTAGCCGACACGTCACGCTCCAAGGTCTCACACTTCTTCACCGTGTCGTGGAGCTCTTGTTGGACCTCGTTGACCCGGGCCTTGAGCTTCTTACAGGCAGCCTGCTCCTTGACAGCCTTCCCCTCGGCTTCGCCCAGGGCCTTTTTCAGGGCCTCGACCTCGGTCGTGGCTCCTGTACATATCATGACACTTTGGTGAATATAAATTTTACACTTTTCGAATATTTCCTTGGTTATCACATACCTTGATTCTCCTGGAGCTGCCTCCTCACCTGGCCGAGCTCCTCCTCGGCCTGCTCCAGCCTCCGCTTTAGATCGGAAACTTCGGCAGCACGTGAGGCCATGGCTAGCAGCAACACCTGCATATTTATTCCAGACAAATTTAGTTTCCTGCAATAAAAGGATTGATCCTATGTCTGGCTTTTCTTTCCGAACACCGGACAGTGTCTCAGGGGCTACTGTCTATATTGGGATTTTCTCCTTTGGAATCACTTACCCCAAAGCCTCTCAGCAGGCTACTGCAGGCTTCGGTTAGTCTGCTCTTAACGGACTGAACCCTTTCAATCACCATGCTCATAAGAACACGGTGCTCATCCGCAATGGAAGCGCCTCGCAGCGCTTCCAGCAGATCATCTGGTGCCCTGGTTGGACAGGGTCACTGGTGGAATAGTCATACCCCCTTCTTTCGAAGGAGGTTGCATGTTGGATTCCGGAGCCGTATCGGTCTCTGGAATCAAGTCTGATTGAGGGCCGAACTGAGTACAACCCTCCTCCCCAGTCTCCCGGGGGATTGGTTCCCCCTGGTGTTCGGCGACAGGGGCTTCGCCTTTGGGTGCCTCTTGATCCTCTCCCTAGCCTGGGAAGGTCCATTGGGAGAGCACCTCGTCATCCCCTTTGGCCTTGGGAGAGTAGGCGGCTGGCGGTGTCTCGCTGGCCATCTCCTTTGAGTCTAACGAGCCTCTTGATGAGGATCGCTGGGAGCTGTTGTGGGCCGGACTGTGATAGCAAAATTAACCATGTCAATACATTGAAATGGAGAGGCTGGACATATGGGTATGCGGGTGTCATAGCACTTATGAAGCAGCTGGAGGCTTGGTGCGGGGGTGTCACTCCGGACTGTTGTCGACGTCCCACGCGGATTTGTCCGCAAAAGAGCCCTTCCCCTTTTTTGGCGTCCCCGCCTCCAAGTTCATGGAGGCTGCCCTCTTCTTCCTTCCCTCGTCAGGGGGAGGGTTGTCCTCCTCCTCCTCATCATCATCGTCAACCTCGGCGGCGGAAGAGCAGGTCTCGTCTTCGGACGTCGCGCCCTTGCGACGGGGGCCACTCCGGACCCCCTTGGCCTTCTTCTTGGCCTTTCTTCTCTGGCGCCTTATAGGGTGCCGGTACTAGCATCTTCGCTAAACACGGGATGACTGGTTCTTCAGGCAGCGGAGCCGGACACTGGATCCGCTTCGCCCTCTTCATCGATTCCTGAAAAAGCAATGATGGTAAAAGCTCGGATATCTTCCTTAGAGCAGACAAGTAGAGGACGTGTTGGAAACTCACCTCGCTGGCGGGGTGGTTAATGTCGTGTCCACGGTCCGAATCCGTGGCTGGCGGTATCTCGTTGCCCTTGAAGAGAAATTTCTAGGCATCTTTGTGAGTAGTCTCGAAGAGCCTCTTTAGGGTATGGTGCTTCTTCAGATTGAACTTCCATAGCGGGAGGCTTCGGCTCAGGCACAAGAGAATCCAGCGAACTAGCATCACCTGGATTACATCGACAAGTTTGACATTCTTGTCCACCATGCTTTGAACACGCATCTGCAGCGCTATCAGCTCATCTGGCGAACACCAGTTAGGGCTCTTCTCGACCCAAGAGGTGAGTCGCATGGGAGCGCCGGATTTAAATTCGGCAGCCGCGGCCCAATTTGTGCCGCGGGGTTGTGTGATGTAGAACCATTGTTTTTGCCATTCCCTGACAGTCTCCACGAAAGTGCCTTTCGGCCAGGAGACATTTGCCAGCTTACTCACCATGGCTCCTCCACACTCCGCGTGCTGGCCGTCCACTACCTTCGGCTTCACGTTGAAGACTTTGAGCCATAGCCCGAAGTGGGGTTGGATGCGGAGGAATGCCTCATACACGATGATGAACGCCCAGATGTTGATGAAAGAGTTCGGGGATAGATCATGGAAGTCTATCCCGTAATAATACATCAGGCCACGAACGAAAGGGTGGAGTGGAAACCCTAGCCTATGGAGGAAATGAGGGATGAATACTACCCTCTCGTTGGGCTTCGGTGTGGGGACGACTTGCCGCTGAGCTGGAACACGGTGGGCGATTTCCTTGACGGAGGAGACCATCCATTTGCCTTGACCTCCGGATCCGGACATGGTTGGATGCTTTTCGAAGATGGGGGAAGATGGGGACTTGGGCGTTGGAGCTCAAGGATGGAAGGGGAGAGGAGGGAGAAGGCGTGAGTAGACAAGGGCGAATTCTTATCCCCTTATGAAGGCAGTGAATATCGAACGCCTTCCCACTCACCTCAAAACTCGCCTATTCCCAAGGGCTGTGTAAACGGCACGGTTGGGTTACCCATACCCGTATTGATGAGAATCACACAATAAAGGGACACGATCTCTGCTTTGACACGACGTGCCAATGGCAACCGTATCTCGAAACATTTAGCGGCAGACACCAAACAGTTCCAAATTATGACCGGGTGGATGTGATGTCATGTTGTAAAAAGTTATCAGCGGATTGGACTAGTGGAGTATTATATTCTCTCTGCAGTTTGTATGGTGTGTGTGTGGCAGGTCTGGATACAATCGTCCGTCCGGAGACTATCTTGGAGGGGAACCCGCCTTGCAATGCCGAAGACAAATCTGTGCGCCGGACTCCTCATCATTGAAGCCAGGTTCAGGGGCTATTGAGGGAGTCCTAGACTAAGGGGTCCTCGGGCGTCCGGCCTGTTAGCCATGGGCCGGACTGATGGGCTATGAAGACATGAAGACCGAAGACTGCACCCATGTCCGGATGGGACTCTCCTTGGCGTGGAAGGCAAGCTTGGCGACCGGATATGTAGATTCCTTTCTTTGTAACCGACCTTGTATAACCCTAGATCCTCCCGGTGTCTATATAAACCAGAGGACTTAGTCCAGAGAGGAGAGAGACTCATTACCATAGTCATACATGCTAGACTTCTAGTGTTTAGCCATTACGATCTCGTCGTAGATTGATGACCCACAAGTATAGGGGATCTATCATAGATATTTCGATAAGTAAGAGTGTCGAACCCAACGAGGAACAGAAGGAAATGATAAGCGGTTTTCAGCCAGGTATTCTCTGCAAGCACTGAAATTATAGGTAACAGATAGTTTTGTGATAAGATAATTTGTAACGAGCAACAAGTAACAAGTAAATAAAGTGCAGCAAGGTGGCCCAATCCTTTTTCTAGCAAAGGACAAGTCTGGGCAAACTCTTATATAAGGAAATGCTCTCCCGAGGACACATGGGAATTATCGTCAGGCTAGTTTTCATCACGTTCATATGATTCGCGTACGGTACTTTCATAATTTTATATGTGGGTGGACCGGTTCTTCGGTGCTGTTCTTACTTGAACAAGCATCCCACTTATGATTAACCCCTATTGCAAGCATTCGCAACTACAAAAGAAGTATTAAGGTAAACCTAACCATAGCATGAAACATATGGATCCAAATCAGCCCCTTACGAAGCAACACATAAACTAGGGTTTAAGCTTCAGTCACTCTAGCAACCCATCATCTACTTATTACTTCCCAATGCCTTCCTCTAGGCCCAAATAATGGTGAAGTGTCATGTAGTCGATGTTCACATAACGCCACTAGAGGAGAGACAACATACATCTCATCAAAATATCGAACGAATACCAAATTCACATGACTACTAATAGCAAGACTTCTCCCATGTCCTCAGGAACAAACGTAACTACTCACAAAGCATATTCATGTTCATAATCAGAGGATTATTAATATGCATATAGGATGTGAACATATGATCTTCCACCAAATAAACCAACTTGCATCAACTAAAGGAGTAATCAACACTACTAGCAACCTACAGGTACCAATCCCAGACTTAGAGACAAGAATTGGATACAAGAGATGAACTAGGGTTTGAGAGGAGATGGTGCTGGTGAAGATGTTGATGGAGATTGCCCTCTCCCGATGAGCGGAGCGTTGGTGATGACGATGGCGATGATTTCCCCCTCCCGGAGGGAAGTGTCCCCGGCAGAACAGCTCCGCCGGAGACCTAGATTGGTTCCACCAAGGTTCCTCCTCGTGGCGGCGGAGTCTCGTCCCGTAAGATTGCTTATGATTTTTGTTCGGAGGAAAGTCTTCATATAGCAAAAGATGGGCACCGGAGGGCCAACAGGGGGCCAACGAGGCAGGGGGCGCGCCCAGGGGGGTAGGGCGCACCCCCACCCTCGTGGCCTGGGTGTGGGCCCCCTCTAGTATTTCTTCCGCTCGGTATTTTTTATTATTTCCAAAAATAACTTTTGTGGAGTTTCAGGGCTTTTGGAGTTGTGCAGAATAGGTCTCTAATACTTGCTCCTTTTCCAGCCGAGAATTCCAGCTGCCGGCATTCTCCCTCTTTATGTAAACCTTGTAAAATAAGAGAGAATAGGCATAAGTATTGTGACAATATGTGTAATAACAGCCCATAATGCAATAAATATCGATATAAAAGCATGATGCAAAATGGACGCATCAACTCCCCCAAGCTTAGACCTCGCTTGTCCTCAAGCGGAAGCCGATAATGATAAATATGTCCACATGTTTAGAGGTGGAGGTGTCGATAAAATAAAATACGGACATGAGGGCATCATGATTATTCTCATAGCAGCAACATATAAGGGTAATGCCATATGATCTCTTACGCTCAAGTAATAATCTATTCACAATGCAAAGTATGACTCAGAAACTTTATTGAGAACTAACAAACTATAATCCCAGTCATTGAAGCAATTGCAGTTTATCATAACATCAGAAAGAGTCTATGTCAGAGCTTTTCAGCAAGTCCACATACTCAACTATCATTTAATCTTTCACAATTGCTAACACTCACGCAATACTTGTGGTTACGGAGTTTTAACCGGACACAGAGAAAGATAGGGGCTTATAGTTTCGCGTCTCAACCTTTTACCTCAAGGGTAATGTCAACAATAATATCTCATTCTAACTTACATCCAATTAGATATATATATCAGGATCTTTCCAACATCCTTTGCTTGCCAAAGGATAAAATGTAAAAAGGAAAGATGAAGATCACCATGACTCTTGCATAAGGTAGAAGATAATAATAAAAGATAGGCCCTTCGCTTTTAGGGTTGCCATGCGCTTTTAGGGTTGGATGTACAAAATCTTAATGCGAAAGAACTTCACTTTATATTGCCACTTGTGATATAGACCTTTATTATGCAGGCCGTCGCTTTTATTTCTTCCACATCACAAGATCGTATAAAGCTTATTTCCTCCACACCAATCAATCATACATATTTAGAGAGCAGTTTTTATTGCTTGCACCGTTGACAATACTCAATCCATAGGTAGATATGGTGGACTCTCATGGCAAAACTGGGTTTAAGGGTATTTGGAAGCACAAGTAGTATCTCTACTTGGTGCAAAGAATTTGGCTAGCGTGATGGGGGAAAGGTAAGCTCAACATGTTGGATGATCCATGACAATATACTTTGTCTCAGATATAAGAAAACATAACCCATTACGTTGTCTTCCTTGTCCAACATCAAATCTTTAGGATGTCATATTTTAATGAGTGCTCCCAATTGTAAAACATGTCAAAGATAGTATATTTATATGTGAAACCTCTCTTTCTTTACTACTTCCTATTAATTGCGACGATGACCAAAGCTATGTCTGTCAACTCTCAACAACTTTTAATCATCATACTCTTTCTATGTGAAGTCATTACACTTAATAAGATCAATATGATCTCTTTGTTTCTTTTTATTCTTTTCTCTTTTCTTTTATTCACTCAAGATCATGGCAAAATAATCAAGCCCTTGACTCAACACTAATCTTTATTATATAGCTCACGGACTCGATTACATAAAGGGATCATAAAGCAAAACTCAAAAATAGATCATACCAAAACTTTTATTCTACTAGATCAAGATACTACTCTAAGGATCGAACTAAGAAAAAGGTAAAGATAGGAGTGTGATGGTGATACGATACCGGTGCACCTCCCCCAAGCTTGGCAGTTGCCAAGGGGAGTGCCCATACCCATATGATTATGTATCCTTCCTCAGAAGTGGTGTTGATGGGGTTGTTGATGAAGTAGGCTTGTCATCCATCTTCCAAGGCATGGGCTCACCATCATAGAAAGATGATCAATTCACCGGGATCCTCAGATCTGCAGCCAAACTCATTCTCTTGAATATATATTCATACTCACAGTTTTGGTTTTGCAGGTGATAGATTTGGGCTTGGAGGTGCTCGATTTTCTCGTGGAGCTTGAAGATGTCCTCCCCAATGTCCTTGACATCCAGGTTGTGGTTGTTGGTGAACTCCGCGATCATCATGTGATTGGAGTTAAGTCCACGCTCCACCATCTCCTGGCACTTGAAAAGTTGTTGCTCCATTGCCTCGAGCCTTGTCTCCATGCTTCCGGTCTTCCTCGGTCCCTCAACATCGCGGATGTGCAGCACCCCCTCATGCATCTCAATCGTTTGAGGGTGTTGTAGCACCTCCGCGAGGTAGGGGTTGATGACCTTCTCGAAGAACTTGTCCTTGGGAGCACTTGGAGATGTCATGATGATCTAGATCTGTCAGAAAAACAGCTCGAAACAAGAACATAGGATATTTGCATGATACAGGAGTCAAAACCATCGGGAAATTATATAATGAATTTTTACCGACCAAAATACGTATCGTGCAAGAAAACGGAGTCCGGAAAGCGCACGAGGTGCCCACGAGGCAGGGGGCGCGCCTAGGTGGTAGGGCGCGCTCTCCACCCTCGTGGAGGCCTCGTGTCCTTCCCGGAATGCTTCTTATTTTTCTATTTTTCTAAATATTCCAAAACGGAGAAAAATTTCCATTAGAACTGTTTTGGAGTCGGTTTACTTACCGTACCACATACATATTCCTATTCAGAGTCTGAAACGTTCCGGAAAGTGTCCCTTATGTATTCCTCCGGGGTTACGGTTTCAATGACATTGGTTTCAACATTTATGGGATTACCTGACATATAATGTTTGGTTCTTTGACCGTTCACCACCTTCGGATTTGTGCCTTCGAAGTTGTTGATTTTTATGGCACCGGAACGATAGACCTCCTCAATAACGTAAGGACCTTACCATTTAGAGAGAAGTTTTCCTGCAAAAAATCTTAACGGAGAGTTGTTGTCGGGGGTTGGGTGCGACATATGCCAAAGGATGGCTTATCATGGTGGGGGCGATTAGAACGTCGTCGGTGCCAGGAAACGGGATGAGGCGCAGACATGCACACCGGCGAATCTTACCCAGCTTCGGGGCTCTCCGGGGAGATAACACCCCTACTGCTGCTCTGCGGGGTCTCCGCATGGTCACTCTGGCGAAAAGGTTACAAGGGTGCTCCTAGAGCTGTATCGGGAGGAAAGAGGGAGCTAGGCTGGCTCTCTCCTCCCCTGTCTATGAGTCTAACTCTATCCAAGGCCGAACCCCTTGCATGGGTGCTCTGGGGGTTTATATAGGCCTACCCCCCGGGGATACAATGGTAATCTGACTGGGCGTGGCCCCCAGCCATCTGTCTCTCATGCCGTCGTCCTTCTGCCGGCAGGGCAGGGCCCCGATTGGTGGGTCCAGCGGACAGGCAGCTGTGCAGCACTCTCGATGCCGAGCTTGGTCATGGGGTGCATTAACATGATGCCGCCCGTCTGTCAGGCGATCACTGTCGCCACTCCCCATCCAATCTGGTTTATGGCTTGTGGGGCCCTGGCGGGGAGGCGGCCGACTCCGTGGAGGCCGACTCCCTCAGGGCCGTCTTCTGGCGCTCTGCCGTCTCTGATTCACCCACTGACGGGTGGCCCGGCGATCTCTGGGCCGTACAGGCCGGCGTCGTGGGCACAGTGCATCACGCACTGTGGCTGAGGTCAGGGGCGGCATGGCGACAGTGCCGCGCCTCACCGGAGATCTCCCGGCGATACGGCTCACTATAGCCATGCCAACCCCTCGTAGGCGAGAGGGGATGGCCACGTCGAGGCCGTACTCTGCATTGGTCTTCGTGAAAGGTCGCGGGTCGACTCCCATAGTCGACGCTTCTGGAGGTCGCAAGCCGGGAGTCAGCTTGCTTTAAAGTCGTCGTCTGGGACTCGGCTTGTCCGAAGGTCGCCAGCTGGGAGTCGGCCTCTCCGAAGGTCGCCAGCTGGGACTCGGCCAGAGGGGCGCGGCTTGCCCCGATGTCTTGAAAGATCCTGGGTCCCGGGTCGGCCTACCCATGGCCCATTACTCCGACAGTAGTCCCCGAAGCTGGTGAAGCCCTGCGAGCGCCGCCTTGTGGGGCTTCAACAGTTTCAATCTTCCCAGTGCCGATTCTGAGACTCGGCCGCTGTTTCTTTGGGCCGACTCGCCGAAGTCGGACTTGTTCTGTGAGGGGCCATTATTCGTAAGTCGCGGTGGGAAAACAGGCGGCGTATCGGATACGCTTCCCTGCCATCATCGAGACGGTCCTATCGCGCGGCGCCACGTGGGGACGATAGTCTGCCCACCCACGCGCGCGACGGGACGGGCCGCCAGGTGGGGCCCGCCACTACCGTGCCTCGGCTTCCGAGCGGATCCGTTGTGGCTGCGGACGGTTGGCATCCCCACGTTGTTACTGCGCAGTAACTTCGTGGGGTAAATCGTGGGCGGCGTGGGGCCTCGGGCGCAGTTAATCCCACGTCCGCCCCCTCGGCTCCTCAGCCCGTAGGGCTATAAATAGGCGGGGAGGAGCGGGGCGGCACTACACGCACACCCTCTCCCCCGCTCTCCTGCCTTCTCTTCTTCCTCCGCCGCGAGCCAAAGCATTCTTTCTCGTCGGTGATGAGCTCTTCCTCCGCCGTGCCCCCCACCTCGCGCTCCGGCGTGTGGGATGGCTCGGACGTGGAGGCGGAGCACATCGAGTTTCTCCGTCGGACCCGCCGCCTCCCCAGCGCAGACCTGGTGCACGCTCGTCCCGCGCCGGTGGGAGAGATCCGGCCCGTGCCGGAGGAGGGCGAGCGGGTCGTCTTCCGCTCGCACCTAATGCACGGGCTGGGGCTTCCGGCGAGCGGATTCTTCTGCTTGTTCCTGGAGTTCCACAAGCTTCAGCCGCACCACCTCACCCCGAACGCGGTGGTGCTGCTTTCCGCCTTCGCCACTCTGTGCGAAGGCTACCTCGGCGTTCTCCCCACTCTCGAGCTGTGGGGAGAGTTCTTCTCTTCGAAGCGCGGTACTCAGGCCGCCGGCACGCCGGCTCAGTGCGGCACGTACATCGCGGTGCGGCGCTCGACGGCCGACAACCCTTTCCCTCCCATCTCCTTGGTGAAGTCGGTGAAGATGTGGCAGAAATATTACTTCTACGTGAAGAACATCTCCATCGACGGCGACTGGGTCAATCTGCCGCCCTTCGACCCCGAGCCTCTGACTAGCAGGCTTGCCAGTTGGTCCCACCGGTCCAAGTCACTGTCCCCCTCCGGAGCCGGCTCCGTGGTGCGACTCCGAGTTCTGCTGCAGTCGGAGGGCCTCGTCGGCTCCGATCTTCTGGCCGCCTTCGTGGCGCGCCGAGTCCTCCCCTCGGGGCGGCCTCACCTCATCTGCCGGATGGCGGCCGCCACGATCGAGCCGGCTGAGCACCAAGGAAATGCCACACGCGGAGGTGGCGAAGCAGTGAACCACCTGCAAACTGCGAGTTCACGGGCGGCAGTTCGGCAAGGAGCCGTACTCGCGCGACAACCCCCCTTCAATGGTAAGTCGCATCCTTCTGTAGCTTAATCTTCTTTGCAGCCGACTCCGGACTCTAATCGTTGTTGGTTTCTTCTGGGCAGAGTCCCCTCACGGCGCCCGCAGCCGGCGCCACGAGAGAGCCCCGCGACTATGTCCCAGATCGCGAGGACAGTGATGTCGACGACCCCGACTTGGGGACGGCGGCGCTGGAGGCCGACGCCGAAGGCGGCGGAGAGGGGGCGGACGGCGGCCTCAGGCCGTCGGCCACCTTCGCCGACTGGCCCGAGGACGACGCCGACGTGGAAGTCGTCCCATGCCGCCCGATCGAGCTGGCCCCTCCGCCAAGTCGGCGCAAGAAGCGTCATGCGGGCAGCGCCGCGGCAAGCGAAGAAGTTCAAGGGGGCGGCCGCCGCGACCAAGCGGGAGGAGGCGGCTGTGAAGGCCAACCGTTTTTTAAAGGAAGTGAGAAGGCCGCCACTAGTTTCCGCGTGAGTCTTCTTTACTCTTTCATTTTCTTTGTTGGATCTTTATTCGAGTCTTCTTTGATTTTTCCCTCCGGTCTTCTCCAGAGCTCCCCTCTCCCTTGAGAGAGCCGCCGTCCCCTCCGTCATGGGGTCAGTAGAGACATCCGCCAACACTCAGCGGATTGATCCCGCCGCCGACCTTCGGGAGACGACGGAATGGAATGCACGGGAGAAGCGCGATGAAGAGGAGGCCGACCGCCTGGAGAAGGCGGAGGCTGAGAAGGCGGCCGCCAATGCGCGGCGGCGACTAGAGGGAGGCCGAGACGCGCGCGTGGCAACGGCACGCTGAGGAGGTCGCGCGTCGCCGATCGGCGATGCTTGTCCCTCCATTGTCTTCGGCGCCACCGGCTGTGGAGTTCACGGGGCAGACCGGAGAGGTCGGCGCCGAGAACCCTCTCGCGGAGGAGGCGGTGGCGTCTCGGGCTCCGGATACCCAGCGCGCCTCCGCGCCTCCGTCTAGGAGGCGCATAACAACAGCCGGTGGACCAGCGGGATCCTCCGGCGGCGGGCGATGCCGAGGCGGCTGCTTCTTCAGTCGCCGTGCCAGCGCCGCCCGGCTTGAGAGGACGAGCTTCGGCGCCGCGGCTCGGGAAGCTGGCGCCGCAAGTTCGGCGAATCTGGACGTCGAGGCCTCCAGTGCCGTGCCCACCGGCTGGCTGCGCGGAGGCGGCAGCGGCCCGCTGAATCAGGCCCTCCTAGATGTCCAGTCCAAGCTGCGCGAGGAGAGCGACGCCCTCCAAGTCTGCACCTGAGCGCATCTGGCTGTGCGGACATCCGTCCAGGTATGTTTCCTTTCTCTTTTTTAAGTTTCTATCTTCCTCTATGGGGGCACGCCAGCGCACCTACTGGGTGTAGTCCCCGATTTCCGGGTCGGCTCTTTGGCGGCGGTTGAAACTCCTTACGGTGAGCTCGAGGACTAACTTTCGCTTTTGCGGCTTTGCGGGAATATCATAATCTCGCGCGCTGCCTTCAACCTTGCGTCGAGGAGCTGAAGAAGCGGACGCCGACTGACGGAAAGCCGAGGTGAGTTATTTCTTCCTTCTTCAAGGGGCGGCTGGCGCACTCGCAAGGGCTGTAATCCCGAGATTCGGGCCGCTGCTGGGCGATCGGGCTGGATCTCCCAGCGATCTATCTTCCTTCTTCTCCTGGGCGCTTGGCCTTCCGCTGGCTGTAGTCCCGAGATTCAGCCGATGGCGGCGATCGGGCCGGATCTCCCCGGCGATCTACCTTACTGATGACTTTCTTGTCTTCTTCTTCGATCTTCAGGCGCCAACGCCGCCCTCCAGGAGCAGCTGGGCGAGGCCAACACCGCTCGTCGCGCCAAGGAGGAGGAGTGCGACAAGCTCGCCCAAGAGCGCGATCTGCTGGCGACGCAGCTGGCCGAGCAGAAGGAGCTGCTCCGGAAGGCGCGGGACGACGCCAAGTCGCGGGAGGATGCCCTCATGGCCGAGTTCGAGGTCGAACGCTCCGCCTGGACTGATCGGGAGGCGATGCTGACCTCCGGCTACCACGAGCTCGAGGACATCGTCGACGGTAAGCCTTTTTTGCTTCTTTGGTCTTCCGACTCTGTGTCGAGCTAATTTCTAATTTTCTGACTATCTTCTTTTCTGCCTTGGCAGACTTCTTTCCCGGCCATTCACAAGTCGTCCTGTCGGTGTACTAAGGTAGGGGGTACCTCAGTACCCCAACTTGTGCACGGGCAGCCGCAGCTCCCCACGACTAGGTCCACCAAATGCTTGCCGGAGACCATTCCTGCTCCATACCAAGCCATTCAAGAACAAAGTGTACAAGACAGAAGATCAAGGCCCCGGCAAGAGGAGCTTGCCGGGAAGGCCGTTCCAGGCCCAAGATTACATCACGCATGCAAGCTCCCGGCGAGAGGAGCTCGCCGGGGAGACCGAAGACACGCCTCGGCTATCTGGCGCCCGGCGAGGCGAGGGAGCAAGTCACAGAGCCCGACAAGCTCCGGGCCCGGCAAGATCGGGATCCCGGCAAGGTACTTGCGGGCGAGCAGCAGCGTGCCCGCGCTCCAGCCCATCCGCCCGCGTCACCTTCAGCTTTCTCCGAGAGCGTGGCGGGTGGCAGGCTTGCATGAGGGGTGCGGTGGCACTCCACGGTGGTGGCTCCATCGCCGTGGCAAACGGAGACGCAAGGGCGGGAGCTTTTGGGGTGACGGCGACGGGCATTTAATGCTCTTGTCCCCCTCTGTCAAAAGTAGGTAGAATCCACTGTTCAAGCACTGTAGCTACACTGTTCCCGCACTGTTACAACTACCACCTCTTTTACGTTTTTACCCCTCTACCCTACGTTGACACCTGTCGGTGACCCCTTGCCCTATAAAAGGAGGCCCATGCACAACGTAGAGGGGGTTCGACCCATTTGCAACCCCCACGCTCGGGGCAGCCGCTACTGTAGTTCTTCAAGCTCCCGAAGCACAACAAAACACAAAGCAGCAGTAGGGTTTTACGCGACCATCGCGGCCCGAAGCTGGGTAAAAATCCCCCGCGCGCATCGCCTCGATCTGCTCTCCGCGCAGCCTCCGCCCTCGTACCGAACTCACGAAGGGGCCGTCCCCGGCCCCATAGGTGCCGCGCCCCGCCATCGCGCGCGACATCTTTGGCGCGCCAGGTAGGGGGCGTCGAGGTTGTGCGGACCTGATCCGGCGTTCGCGCGACCGCGCTCTTCATCAACCTCTCCAGCTTCGTCAGCGGCTTCACCGACAACTGCGCCATGGCCCGAGCGAGGGCCTGTGGTTGCAGCCCGTCTGCGTCTCACCGCCGCTACGGAGCCAGCGGTAAGCGGAGAGCGCCGGCGGAAGGGTGGACACCGGCGAGGCACTTTCGCGGTGCCACGAGATCCGAGATCGGGCGGATGACGCGCCTCGGCATCCGTAGATCCCGTCCGTCTCAACGCCGGCGACCCAGCAGCGCCGTACCATAAGGCGTGGTACTCGCACGCTGGGGCAAGAACATGCCGGGCTCGCGGGATGCTCGGACTGCTGTCCATGCATGGGCAAAGCGAAGCGCCGAGAGAACTTTGCTCCTCCTATCGCTACTAGGGGTCGAGCATGTTACGTACCTCGCGCGCCGCTCCCGCTCCCCTATGCTCCGCAAGCGTATCTCCTTGGGCGCTATCTTTGTCGCCGAGGCCGCGCCATCGAGCTCTAAGTCCGGCGAGGGCGGCTCGTGCTTACTCCGACAAGCGCAGCTCCTCGGGCAGCTCTAAGCCCGGCGGAGATAGCTCAAGTGCCCGTTCGGCTCGCGCACCTCTCCGGGCGCTGCGCTGCCGTTCGGGACACGCCATTGGGCTCCACCAGCGAGTGCAAAAGCGAGAAAAAGAAAAGCTAAGTTGCTCGAGCCTTCGTGCGAGCACTTTTAATTCCATGCCTTTTATGTTATATCCCTCACGCATTAAGTCCTTTGTATCACGAAACCTGTCTTGCGGAGGAGCCTCGCACGTGAATGGTCGCACCCTTACTCTACTTCGAACACGCTCAGCGAGTTAAGAGTGAGCCGCGACCAGCTTCGCGCCCTCGTTTCGTTTCGAGCCTGTTCAGCAAGTTAAGCGCGTCGCGACCAGACGCGGCAAGGTTGCTTGCCGGAAGCAACACCAGCCAAGCGGGCTGCTGATGTTCCGCACTCAGCAAGCGTGTCAAGCACCGGCAAGTTACCTAGAAGCGTAGGGTGAAAGTGCACAAAGGATATAGGGCAGAGGGTATAACGTGGCGAGCCCTGCCGTGGGATGTCCTTCGTATGAGAGACTTGGGCGCGAGAGGCAGTCGTGGTCGATTCGCGTGCTTGTTTTGTTTCGAGTCCGCTCAACAAACACAAGTGTGCTGCTGCACCTTATCTTGCTTTCGAGCCTGCTCGGCAAGTTAAGCGTCGCGAATGGCCCGACAAGGTTGCTTGCGGAGCGACACCGCCCGGTGGCTGTCCGCTTTTCGGCGGCGTGTTCGCCCGACAAGCTCCCCAAAAACGTAGAGTACGAACATACAGGGGACAAGCCACGGCATCTTATTGCATAGTCAAGATTTATATATACATGCATATACATGAAACAGTTGCATGTCTACCTCAGTTGTTTTCATGACTGAATCTGCAGCAACAAGGAGGGACCGAAGGATCACACCAGCGCCTGGGGCCCGGCAAGCCAGGGTCGCCGGGGGCTGCGGGTGCCGGGGCGACGGGTGAGGCGCCCCTGCTCTGCACCACGATCACGGGGTGGATGCTTTAAAGACTGCATACGCCGCCCACGTCTCCCACGACGCCGCAATCGACGCGTGCCGTTACGGGAGGGGAGGCGGCAGATGCAAAAGTAGATTCGGCACGCCGTGGGCTTCGTGTGCGTGTGCAGACTGCCTTGGGCCTGGCCCAACAGGCGCTCGGCACGGCGTATGGCCCAGGCCGGGGGCTCTGTCGGTGTACTAAGGTAGGGGTACCTCAGTACCCCAACTTGTGCACGGGCAGCCGCAGCTCCCCACGACTAGGTCCACCAAATGCTTGCCGGAGACCATTCCTGCTCCATACCAAGCCATTCAAGAACAAAGTGTACAAGACAGAAGATCAAGGCCCCGGCAAGAGGAGCTTGCCGGGAAGGCCGTTCCAGGCCCAAGATTACATCACTCATGCAAGCTCCCGGCGAGAGGAGCTCGCCGGGGAGACCAGAAGACACGCCTCGACGCTATACGCGTCCCGGCGAGGGCCCGGGGAGCGGCAAGTCACAGAGCCCGACAAGCTCCCGGGCCCGGCAAGATCAGGATCCCGGCAAGGTACTTGCCGGGCGAGCAGCGAAGCGTGCCCCGCGCTCCAGCCCATCCGCCCACGCGTCACCTTCAGCTTTCTCCAGAGACGCGTGGCGGGTGGCTGTGCTGCATGAGGGGTGCGGTGGCACTCCACGGTGGTGGCTCCATCGCCGTGGCAAACGGAGACGCAAGGGCGGGAGCTTTTGGGGCGACGGCGACGGGCATTTAATGCTCTTGTCCCCCTCTGTCAAAAGTAGGTAGAATCCTTTGTTCAAGCCTTTGTAGCTACCTTTGTTCCAAGACTGTTACAACTACCACCTCTTTTACGTTTTACCCTCTACCCCTCGTTGACACACAGCCGGTGACCCTTGCCCTATAAAAGGAGGCCCATGCACAGCGAGGGGGTTCGACCCATTTACAACCCCCACGCCGCAGCCGCCTCTGTAGTTCTTCAAGCTCGGCACAATACAACACAAAGCAGCAGAGGGTTTCTGCGACCATCGCTGCCAAGCTGGTAAAAATCCCCCGAGCGCATCGCCTCGATCTGCTCTCCGCGCAGCCTCCGCCCTCGTACCGAACTCACGAAGGGGCCGTCCCCGGCCCCATAGGTGCCGCGCCCCGTCATCGCGCGCGACACGTCCCTCTGGCCATCGAGGCGGCTCGGGAGGCGTGAAGGGCGAAAGGTGAGGTGATTGCCGCCAACGCCCCCCGAACCATCGACGAGCAGCTTCTAAGCATCGGGGCTCGTCTTCGTCCTGCTCACCGTCTGCTGCGCCGTCTTCAGCGTGCCGGTGCCCAAGTGGTTGCCGCCCTGTGGCCGGACGCGCCTACTCTTCGCACCGCCAGTCGGACCGCCGACTGGCTGGAGGTCGCCGCCGGCCGCTTTGAGGCTTGGAAGGGCTCCTCGGCGCGGGCCGGAGCACGCCGAGCCCTGGAGTTCGTCAAGGGGTGGTATCCGGGGCTGGACCTGGACCGTCTGGCCGTATTCCGGTCAGAGGCCCAGGCCGAGCTGGAGGCCGTAGAAGGCGCCCTTGTCGAGCGCGCGGCGGCCATCGCCGAGTACACGGACACCAGTGTCTTTGTGCCCGAGCGGACTGAAGGCGGCGAGGAGGCACCGCCGGACTGGTTCGGGATGAACCAATCTGAGAAGACTTCGGCGAGGTGATTGACTCCAGCGCCGAGGAGGAGGACGAGTCGGAGGACGGAGGCGAGGAGGAGGCGCCAGAAGACGAAGCAGGCGGCCAGCCTCAGCCCGATCGCGCCTCCAGCAATGAGCCGCGCAAGGACAAGGCGACCGCCGCCGGAGGCGACCAAGCTGAGACCGCCCAGCCGACTGCCCCGGCATCTGACACCACCGTCACCTCCGATCCTCCGGCTCTGGAGGCCGCCTCCTAGACTGCTTCTGTTTTCCTATCTTTATTAATCCTTTTGCAAGACTTATTAGATTCGAACAATTCCACCCGCGGGCTGTATGCCCGCGGGCTGTATCCTGGATTCTTATTCGGAGACTCGGCCGACGGCCTTATGTAAATATTTATCTAATTTCCGCCTTTCCTTGCTTTTTGCACCTTAGACTTTTTCATTTGCCGCCTTCCTTTAGTTGCCGCCTTGCCGGTTGGGCAGCCGCTCTCATGGATTGTCACGGGTCAAGTGCTTAGCTACCGGAAAGGCAAGTACTTAGCCGTTTAGAGTTTTTTCAGCAAATCGGCTAGAAACCGACAGGCCGACTATTCGAGAGTCGGCTGTCCTTGATAAAAGTTGAGACGGCAAGCCGACTGCTTATGACTCGGCTCGGTGGGGGGAGGCTGGTAGCCGGCTTGGGCTATGCGTAAGCTTTTAGTTCCTTAGCCATTTTTCACGCGTACGCTCATTCTTGCTTGTCCCCTGCCTGCCGACAGTCGCTCTGCAAGCTGCGGCTTTTGATAGGAGATGGCTTGAGCGCAACGCATTACTTTTCTGACCGCAGGAAGCATTTCATAGCGCAAGACGGCGAGTCCCCGGGTCGACTAGTCGGACCCGGTGCCAGACAGTATGATAAAAAAAGCAGCATATTCCGAGGCGTAGTTCTTATCATACAGATAATCAAAAAGGCAGTCCCCGAGCTTGTCCCGGGGGGCCTAAGGTCTTAGTACTTTAATACAAAGAGGGTAGTGCGATACATACTGCATCAACAGTAAAATCTTCGAAGAAGATTCGCGTTCCACGGGCGCTCTGCTTCTTTGCCGGAGTCGTCCCTCTTCCGCGCTCGAGGCTTCTGAGCGTTGATCAGATAGTAGGCGTCGTTCCCTAGCACCTTGCTGATGATGAAGGGACCTTCCCAAGGCGCCGACAACTTGTGTTGGCCGGCTGTTCTCTGAATCAGCCGGAGCACAAGGTCGCCCTCTTGGAACGATCTTGGCTTGACCTTGCGGTTGTAGTATCAGCGCAGACTCTGCTGGTAGATGTTGGACCGAATGAGTGCCAACAGTCGACCCTCTTCCAGCAGATCGACGCCGTCTTGGCGTGCTTCTTCGGCTTCCTCTTCGGTGTACATGGAGACTCGCGGAGAGTCGAACTCTATATCCATTGGGATGACGGCTTCAGCACCGTAGACGAGGAAGAAAGGCGTGAAGCCGGTTGATTTGTTTGGGGTCGTGCGCAGACTCCAGAGGACGGCAGGCAGCTCTTCGACCCAACAGCCGGCCGAACGCTCGAGTGGTTCGACCAATCGAGGCTTGATGCCGGACAGGATGAGGCCATTGGTTCGTTCCACCTGGCCGTTTGACTGCGGATGGGAAACGGACGCTAAGTCCAGTCGGATGCCCTGCGTCGCGCAGAAATGAGCCAAGGCGCCCTTGGCGAAGTTGGTGCCGTTGTCGGTGATGATGCTGTGCGGTATGCCGTACCACACTGTGATGTCGGCAATGAAAGTCACTGCAGTATGCCCGTTCAATTTCTTGATGGGCTTTGCTTCCACCCACTTGGTGAAGTTGTCCACCGCGACAAGCATATGAGTTAGGCCGCCTCGGGCCGTCTTGAATGGTCCTACCATGTCCAGGCCCCAAACTGCGAAGGGCCAGGCAATGGGGATTGTCTTCAGCGCGGAAGCCGGCTGAAGGGGCTTGGAGCGGAACATCTGGCACCCCTTGCATTTTTGGACTAGTTCTTTAGCTTCTTCCAGGGCAGTCGACCAAAAGAAACCGTGCCGAAAGGCTTTGGCCACGAGCGCCCTCGAAGCCGCATGGTGGCCACACTCGCCCTGATGGATGTCTCTGAGGATTGCTTGGCCTTGCTCTGACTCTACGCAGCGCTGGTAGACACCAGTGACACTGCGCCTGACTAGCTCTCTATTGACTATAGTGTAAGCTGCCGCTCGGCGCTGCACTTGCCGAGCCAAGATCTCGTCTGTTGGTAATTGTTTGTTCACTAGAAACTTGAGGATGGGCTGTGCCCATGAGGGTGCTGCTATCTATTCAACTGCTACCACAGCGACTTGGACAAGGGTGGCTGGGCTGGGAGGCGGCGGGTTGGAGTCTGCCGCCGTTCTTTGGATTGAGGAATCTACAGGATGATTGGGGCAGCTCCAGCCGATTGCCGCAGATCCTGGCTGGGCTCGAAGTCCCAGGCTGTTGGCGCGATCCCGGGCTGGGCTCTGAAGTCCCCGGGCCGACTGGCGCAGTCCCCGGGCTGGTTTCAACTGTGGCTTTCTTGAGGTCGCCTGCCGGGGCCTTGGAGTCGGATCCGACTATTTCTGGCGGAACCGGCACGAAGATGGAGTCTGACTCTGGTGAAGGCTTGATAGACGGCTTGAGGAGGCGCTGAAGGGCGATGCCAGAAGGTATCGCTTGGCGAGTGGAGCCGACTCGTGCCAAGGCATCTGCTTGATCGTTGTCATTTCTTGGCACGTGGAGGAATTCACACCCCTCGAAATATCCGCTGAGTTGCTGCACCAGGAAGCGGTAGCTTACCATGTTTGCGTCTTTGGCGTCCCAGTCGCCGGATGATTGCTGAACCACCAAGTCGGAGTCGCCATAGCACAGGATCCAGCGAATGCCGAGTTCTTTGGCAAGCCGGAGCCCATGGATGAGCGCTTCATATTCGGCGACGTTGTTGGAGCCGGCGAAGTGGATTTGCAGCACGTATTTGAGCTTGTCGCCCTTAGGGGAGGTGAGGATGACGCCGGCTCCAAGGCCGGTGCGCATCTTGGAGCCGTCGAAGTGCATTCGCCAATGAGTGGAGTCGGGCGCTGGCGGCAGGTACTGGGTCTCGGCCCAGTCGACGAGGAAGTCAGCCAGCGCCTGCGACTTGATGGCGGTGCGGGGCTGGTAGTAGATGGTGTAAGGGGCTAGATCTATATCCCATTTGGCCACTCGGCCAGAGGCGTCTCTGCTTCCAATGATCTCGGCGAGTGGAGCGGTGCAAACCACAGTGATTGGATGCTCTTGAAAGTAGGGCTTCAGCTTCTTGGCGGCGAAATGCACGCCGTAACACATCTTCTGATAGTGAGGCTAGTTTTGCTTGGAGGTCGACAGTACCTCGCTCAGGTAATATACCGGTCTCTGGACAGGGAGCGCCTTGCCTTCCTCCTTGCGCTTGACTACAATGACTGTGCTGACTACTCGGCTGGTGGTGGCGATGTACAAGAGCATGGGCTCTTTGGGAGTCGGAGCCGCCAACACGGGGGGAGTAGTCAACATCTTCTTCAGTTGGAGAAATGCCTCATCTGCCTTGTGGTTCCACTCAAAAAAGGTGGTCTTCTTCATCAGTTGATACAAAGGCAGAGCTTTCTCACCCGTACCGATCGATAAATCGGTGATGGGCGCCAGCAGCCGGTGAACTTCTGGACATCCAACAGTCGGCTGGGTACCTCCATTCTCTCAATGGCCTTGATCTTCACGGGGTTGCACTCTATGCCGCATTCGGAGACCAGGAAGCCAAGGAGCTGGCCGGCTGGGACTCTGAACACACACTTCTCGGGGTTGAGCTTGATCCGGAATCGGCGCAAATTTTCAAAGGTCTCTTTGAGGTCTTCCAGCAGCGTCCCACGCTTTTCCGTCTTCACCACCACATCATCCACATAGACTTGGGTGTTCCTGCCGAGTTGCTTGAGGAGGCACTTCTGCATGCAACGCTGAAAGGTGGCGCCGGCATTTCTTAAGCCGAACATCATTGTCAGGTAGCAGAAGGCTCCAAATGGCGTGATGAATGCGGTCTTCAGTCTGTCTGCTGGATTCAGCTTGATCTGGTGGTATCCCGAGTATGCGTCTAGGAAACTCAACAGCTCGCATCCGGCTGTGGAGTCTATCACCTGATCAATCCTTGGCAGAGCAAACGGGTCCTTTGGGCAGGCTTTATTGAGGCTTGTGTAGTCGATGCACATCCGCCACTGCTTGTTCTTCTTCAGCACCAGCACCGGGTTTGCTAGCCACTCTGGAAAGAACACTTCCATGATGAAGCCGGCTGCCAGGAGCCGGGCTATCTCTTCTCCAACAACTCTTCTTTTTTCTTCTGACAGGTGCCACAAGGGCTGCATGATGGGCTTCATATCTGGCCTGACATGTAGCTTGTGCTCGGCGAATTCCGTCGGCACACCCGGCATGTCCTTGGGGGACCATGCGAAGATGTCCCGATTCTCACGGAGGAAATCGACGAGCTCGCCTTCCTATTTGCTGTCAAGGCCTGTGCCTACGACAGCGTATCTCTCTGGGTGCTCTGGGTCCAGGGGTATCTTCTCGGTTTCTTTAGCCGGCTTGGATGATCCTTCTACCTCCGACTCCTTCGGGTCGGGCGGCATCTCTGGCTGCTTTCCGGCCATCGCCACGACTCGGTCAAGGAGCCGCTTCTCGGCTGCGATCACCAAAGACTCGGCCAGCTGACTGCTCTCGGCCGCGCAAGCGGACGACTTCTTGTAGTCGCCGACAATGGTCAGAATCCCCTTGGAACTTGCATCTTCATTTTGAGGTAGGCGTAGTGGGGAACCGCCATGAACTTGGCCAAGGCAGGCCGGCCAAGCAGTGCGTGGTACGGGCTCTCCAAGTCCACCACCTCGAACCAGACCGGCTCTCGGCGGAAGTGATCTTTGTCTCCGAAGAGGACGTCTATCAGGATCTTGCCGATCGGTGAACAGGAGAGGCCGGGTACAATTCCATGGAACACAGTGCGGCTGCTCTGCAGCTGCCTTCGCCTGATTCCGAGCTTCTCCATGGTGTCTTTGTACAGGATGTTTATGCTGCTGCCTCCGTCTATCAGGACCCGCGAGAAACGGGCGGCCCGCCTATCAGTGGCCAAGGTCGCACCTAAGACCAGGGCATAAGAGCCTGGACTCGGCATCACCTCTGGGTGATCCGCCCGACTCCAGCTGATAGGCCTCTCGGACCAATGCATGAACTCTGGAGCATCCGTTGCTACTGCGTTTACTTCTTGCTGTTGTTGGCGCCTGCTGCGCCGGTCATCTGCCACACTGGTGAACACTACGTAGGCTCCGTGCTCTTCTGGGAACTCGTCTTGGACTGCGCCGACTGGCCGAGCCGCCGGCTGCTGGGGCGGCGGCGGAGGCGGCGGCCCCGCAGGCGGCGGAGGAGTGAGGCCGTCTCCCTTGGCGATTCTGGCGAGCCAGTGGCACTTTCTTGTGGTGTGGTTCGAAGGCTTCGCGCCGCTGTGGAACTTGCAAGGACCATCCAAAGTCTGCTCATAGGAGAAAGCCGGCAACCAATTGGACTTGCCGCCTTTCTGCCGCTTGGCCGGAGGCTGCCCCTCCGGCTGCTGATCTTCCACTGCTGCGACCTGCCGACTGTTGGAAGTCGGCTATGGGGCCTTGCGCTTGTTGTCGTTTTGTTGCTGTCGCCGACTGGTGTCTCCAGCCAGGGTTCTGGGAGCCTGGGGAGTCACTTTGCCAGCCGCGTTGACTTGAATCTCCGTCTTCATAGAAGAGTCGGCCATGGCGTACTTATCCGCTATGACTAGCACTTCGTCAAGGGTTTCGGGCTCGTCGCAGAGGAGCTTGTGCTTGAGGAGGGTGCCCTCTCGGCACCCGGCAGTGAAGTACTCAATAGCCTGCACCTCGTGCAAGCCCTCGCAGGAGTTTCGAAGTTTGCCCCAGCGTGTGAGGTAGTCGCGCGTTGATTCTTCAGGGCCTTGCACGCACAAGGAGAGCTGGCGCGGCTTGGGAGGTCGCTTGTACGTGCTGGTGAAGTTGCGAATGAAGGCTTCGGTGAAGTCGACCCACCTGTTGATGCTGCGGGGCTTCAGGCTGTTCAGCCATGTCCGGGCCGTGCCCTGGAGCATGAGAGGAACATATTTCACGGCCACCCTCTTGTTGCCATTTGCTATGTTGACGGCTGTGGAGTAGTCTATCAGCCAGTCCTCCGGCTTCACGGAGCCGGTGTATTTGGGTGTGTCTCGGGGGAGCGTGAACCCTTTGGGGAAGGGCTCGTCTCTGATGCGGGGCCCGAAGCAAGGCGGACCCAACTCATCTTCTTCTTCCAGCGCCAGGGATCGGTGGAGTCGGTCGATCCGATGGCGGGCGTCATTCTCTCCGACTCCCTCTCGGCGGCCAAGGTGACCTCCGAGAGTCGGATGCTCAACAGGCGGCGGAGAAACTCGCCGCTCTCTTCGGGGCGGTGGAGGCAGATAATCGTCCCGTCGTTCCACTGCTCTTGGGCGGCCGTCTTGGTCACGCTCGATGGTGATGCGAGTCCGGCTGTGACTGACAGCCGACTCCTTCTCTTTCCTTCCGCGGACTCCGCCAGTCGGCATCCGGGAGGTCGCGCCTTGATCTCGGCGGGGAGGTACGTCATCGTTTTGTTGCTGCAGCGCATTTGCGCGGCTGCCGGCCGCGTTTTGCGCAGCAACCGCGTCGAGGAGCTGCTGGACTCGCTCCGTCATCACACGACGCTCTTCGCCTTCAAAGTTCTTCAGCTCGTCAGTCGCCGCTTGGGCGGCGCGGATATTCTCCGCTGGGGTGGCTGCGCTCGCCAGGGAGGAAAAGGGTTCCCGTCCAGAACAGATCTCCAGACGACGGTGCACCTCGCCCCATGGTGGGTGCCAAATGTCGGGGGTTGGGTGCGACATATGCCAAAGGATGGCTTATCATGGTGGGGGCGAGTAGAACGTCGCCGGTGCCTGGAAACGGGATGAGGCGCAGACATGCACGCCGGCGAATCTTACCCAGCTTCGGGGCTCTCCGGGGAGATAACACCCCTACTGCTGCTCTGCGGGGTCTCTGCATGGTCACTATGGCGAAAAGGTTACAAGGGTGCTCGTAGAGCTGTATCGGGAGGCAGGAGGGAGCTAGGCTGGCTCTCTCCTCCCCTGTCTATGAGTCTAACTCTATCCAAGGCCGAACCTCTTGCATGGGTGCTCCGGGGGGTTTATATAGGCCTACCCCCCGGGGGTACAATGGTAATCTGACTGGGCGTGGCCCCCAGCCGTCTGTCTCTCATGCCGCCGTCCTTCCTGCCGGCTTCTGGGGCCCGCCGACTGGTGGGTCCCGCGGACAGGCCGACACTGTGCAGCACTCCTGATGACGCAGGCTTGGTCATGGGGTCGTGGCAACAGTGCCGCCGTCTGTCAGGCGATCACTGTCGCCACTCCCCATCCAATCTGGTTTATGGCTTGTGGGGCCCTGGCGGGGAGGCGGCCGACTCCGTGGAGGCCGACTCCCTCAGGGCCGTCTTCTGGCGCTCTGCCGTCTCTGATTCACCCACTGACGGGTGGCCCTGCGATCTCTGGGCCGTACAGGCCGGCGTCGTGGGCACAGTGCATCACGCACTGTGGCTGAGGTCAGGGGAGGCATGGCAACAGTGCCGCGCCTCGCCGGAGATCTCCTGGCGATACAGCTCACTGTAGCCATGCCAACCCCTCATAGGCGAGAGGGGATGGCCACGTCGGGACCGTACTCTTCATTGGTCTTCGTGAAAGGTCGCGGGCCAACTCCCATAGTCGGTGCTTCTGGAGGTCGCAAGCCGGGAGTCGCCTTGCTTTAAAGTCGTCGTCTGGGACTCGGCCTCTCCGAAGGTCGCCAGCTGGGACTCGGCCAGAGGGGCGCGCCCTGCCCCGATGTCTTGAAAGATCCTGGGTCCCGGGTCGGCCTACCCGTGGCCCATTACTCCGACAGTTGTATAGCAATACATAATCACCTACATTAAACTCACTCTTTTGTATCCTTTTGTCATGCCATCTTTTAACTTTTTCTTTAGACAACTTGGCATTCTCATAGGCTTGGGTTCTCCATTCATCAAGTGAGCTAATGTCAAATAACCTCTTTTCACCGGCAAGTTTGAGATCATAATTGAGCTCTTTAATAGCCCAATAAGCCTTATGTTCTAGTTCGAGAGGTAAGTTACATGCTTTTCCATAAACCATTTTATACGGAGACATACCCATAGGATTTTTATATGCATTTCTATAAGCCCATAATGCATCATCAAGTTTCTTGGACCAATTCTTTCTAGATCTATTAACAGTCTTTTGCAAATTTAATTTGAGATCTCTATTGCCCAATTCTACTTGACCACTAGACTGTGGGTGGTAAGGAGATGCAATTCTATGATTAACATCATACTTAGCAAGCATTTTACGGAAGGCACCATGAATAAAGTGTGAACCACCATCAGTCATTAAATATCTAGGGACTCCAAACCTTGGAAAAATAACTTCTTTAAGCATTTTAATAGAAGTGTTATGATCAACACTACAAGTTGGAATAGCTTCTACCCACTTAGTAACGTAATCGACAGCAACTAAAATATGTGTATATCCATTAGAGGCAGGAAACAGTCCCATATAATCAAAGCCCCAAACATCAAATGGTTCAATAACAAGTGAATAATTCATAGGCATTTCTTGACGTCTACTGATATTACCGATTCTTCGACATTCATCACAAGATAAGTCAAACTTACGGGCGTCCTTGAAGAGAGTAGGCCAATAAAAACCGGATTGCAATACCTTATGTGCAGTTCTATCTCCAGCGTGGTGTCCTCCATAAGCTTCGGAGTGACACTTGCGTAGGATCTGTTCCTGTTCATGCTCAGGTACACAACGTCTAATAACACCATCTACTCCTTCTTTATAAAGATGTGGGTCATCCCAAAAGTAATGTCTCAAGTCATAGAAAAACTTTTTCTTTTGCTGGTATGTGAAACTAGGTGGTATAAATTTAGCAACAATGTAATTAGCATAATTAGCATACCATGGAGCAATATGAGAAGCATTTATGACATTTAGTTGTTCATCAGGAAAGCTATCATCAATAGGTAGTTGGTCATCAAGCACATTTTCTAATCTACACAAGTTGTGTGCTACGGGGTTCTCAGCTCCCTTTCTATCAATAATATGTAAATCAAATTCCTGTAGCCGGAGAACCCATCTAATAAGTCTAGGTTTAGCATATTTCTTTTCCATAAGATATTTAATAGCAGCATGATCAGTGTGAATAGTTACTTTAGAATCAACAATATAAGGTCTGAACTTATCACAAGCAAATACAACTGCTAAGAATTCCTTTTCAGTAGTAGCATAATTTCTCTGAGCATTGTCTAGAGTTTTACTAGCATATTGCACAAGCATCCCACTTATGATTAAACCATATTGCAACTACAAGAGAAGTACTAAGGTAAACCTAACCATAGCATGAAACATATGGATCCAAATCAGCCCCTTACGAAGCAACGCATAAACTAGGGTTTAAGCTTCTGTCACTCTAGCAACCCATCATCTACTTATTACTTCTCAATGCCTTCCTCTAGGAATAATGGTGAAGTGTCATGTAGTCGATGTTCACATAACACCACTAGAGGAGAGACAACATACATCTCATCAAAATATCGAATGAATACCAAATTCACATGACTACTAATAGCAAGACTTCTCCCATGTCCTCAGGAACAAATGTAACTACTCGCAAAGCATATTCATATTCATAATCAGAGGAGTATTAATATGCATATAGGATCTAAACATATGATCTTCCACGAAATAAACCAACTAGCATCAACTACAAGGAGTAATCAACACTACTAGCAACCTACAGGTACCAATCCCAGACTTAGAGACAAGAATTGGATACAAGAGATGAACTAGGGTTTGATAGGAGATGGTGCTGGTGAAGATGTTGATGGAGATTGCCCTCTCCCGATGAGAGGAGCGTTGGTGATGACGATGGCGATGATTTCCCCCTCCCGGAGGGAAGTGTCCCCGGCAGAACAGCTCTGCTGGAGCCCTAGATTGGTTCCGCCAAGGTTCCGCCTCGTGGCGGTGGAGTCTCGTCCCGAAAGCTTGCTTATGATTTTTCTTCGGACGAAAGACTTCATATAGCAGAAGATGGGCACTGGAGGGCCAACAGGGGGCCCATGAGGCAGGGAGGCGCGCCCAGGGGGTAGGGCGCGCCCCACCCTCATCGCGAGGGTGTGGGCCCCCTCTATTATTTCTTCCGCTAAGTATTTTTTATTATTTTGAAAAATAACTTTCGTGGAGTTTCAGGGCTTTTGGAGTTGTGCAGAATAGGTCTCTAATATTTGCTCCTTTTCCAGCCCAGAATTCCAGCTGCCGGCATTCTCCCTCCTTATGTAAACCGTGTAAAATAAGAGAGAATAGGCATATGTATTGTGAGGTAATGTGTAATAATAGCCCATAATCACTATAAAAATAGACACATCCGTTACATTTTGGGCCGAACGAATTTTTTTTCTGTCATACATATGACACTTCTATGACGATAATTGTGACAAAACCTGGTATCATCATAGACGTGGTGGGCTCCTACTTCTATGACAAAAATCATGACAGAAAATGGGCTTTTCGTCTGGGCGGGCGGAGACGCAGCTGCATGACATTCTTTGGGCCGTCCATGACGGAAAAACCGTGGTAGAAGCGAGGTGAGAAAATTTCGGGAGTTGCGATTCACGGTGGGAGGTCGGGGGCGGCGATCGCTGCTTTCTCTCGTACGTACGTCTGCGCATGTGTGCGGCGTTAGCTCTAATCGAACCCGAAGCGGCGTTGTGCTAACCGAACCCGGCGATTGCACTACGAGCTCGTGTTATCGAACTCGGCGATCGACCGATGGCTGTTAATCGAACCCAATCGAGATTCCTTTGCTACTGCTGCTA
Organism: Aegilops speltoides; assembly: GCA_021437245.1. Classification (NCBI taxonomy): domain Eukaryota; kingdom Viridiplantae; phylum Streptophyta; class Magnoliopsida; order Poales; family Poaceae; genus Aegilops; species Aegilops speltoides. The sequence continues at coordinate 53,497,981 of CM038141.1, forward strand.
AGCTGAAGCCGATCGATCTGCCTCTGGGATGAGCAGTGGCGTTCGGGGGGTTGGATGAGCGATGGCGGTGGCGTCGCCTCTGGATGAACAGGACCCCGTGGTGTGGAGGGCTGGATGAACAGTAGATGGTGGAGGGGTGCCCGTGGAGGGGTGGTTGAACATGACCCCGTGGTGTGGAGGGTTGGATGAATAGTAGACACTGGAGGGGTGCCTGTGGAGGGGTGGTTGAACCGTAGCCGGTGGAGTAGCACGCGGTGGAGGCTGGATGAACAGGAGCCCGTCGAGGCTGGAGGAGGTCGGCGGTAGCCCGTGGAGGCTGGAGGAGGTCGACGGTGGAGATGAACAGTATCTCGTGGAGTCCCGTTTTGCGGTACGCCACACCCCTCCTGATGAACAGGACCCCCGTTTCAACCGTAGCGCTCCAAAACAAGTCTGTTTCGTCCATTTTACGGTACGCCACACCCCTCCCGATCAATAGGACCCCCGTTTCGACCGGTCGAGGTCCGTTTCATCCGTTTTGCGGTACGCCACACCCCTCCCGATCAACAGGACCCCCGTTTCGGCCGTAGGAGGTCCGTTTCCTCCGTTTTGCGGTACGCCACACCCCTCCCGACCAACAGGACCCCGTTTCGAACGTGGCCGGTCGAACACAAGGCCATTTCCTCCGTTCTGTGGTACGTCAGGCCTCGTTTCCATCGCATGTTCCGCCGAAGCCGGTTGGCTCCCACGCTTTTTGTTGCCTCCCGATGAACACGACGCATTCCGTTGCCTCCCCATGAACATGACGCATTCTGTTGCCTCCCCATGAACACGACGACGACGCTGTTTCTCCGTTCCGACCCAGCCATGTACACGAGCACTGGCCGTACGTATGCGCGAGTAGGCGTTTGAGACCCCGCCCATAGGTACACATACGTGGACGTATTTTCTTTCTCGCACCCTGGCCGTTGTACCTACGTGTACATGCTACGTGCGTGCCTCTACTACGACACGTGCGCGCCTCTACTACGACACGTGCGCGCCTCTACATAGACCAGTATGTACGTACACATTCGCGACCAGGATGACAACGCTACGTACGCTTCGACCAGGTGGGTCCCGACTGTCAGGCACTTCCTTGCCTGTGAAGATGTAGCTAGTGGGTCCTAGCAGTCAGGGGGACGAATCATTTATTTTTTGCCCGGACGCACTTCCTTGCGTGCGAAGGTGTAGCTGGTGGGTCCCAGCAGTTTGGGGCGAATCATTTTTTTTTTGCCTAGACGCACTTCCTTGCGTGCGAAGATGAAGCAGTCAGGGGGAAACGTTTTTTCCGCAAAATATAGTGGCCCGTCCGGTGGGTCCCAGCGGTCAGGTGGAGGAATCATTATTTTCCGCATAAAAATGAGGCACTTCCTTGCTGCGGCCGTGGACCCAGCTGTCAACCTCTCCACGTACAGTCCACGTCCGATGGAAGTCGTTCCTTGACCACATTTACCAAGCCGTGCCGAGAGCACCACGGCGGTGGACGACGACGAGGCCTAGGAAGGGGACGGCGGAGCCGGAAAGACACGGCAAGTGAAGCCCAGCGGAGAGGAATACGAGGTTCACTGGTTCGATTGCGGTGTGAGGCTGCCGTCGCGCAGAGCCGCGATGGTGGGAATAGTAGAGGCGATGAGGCCTCCACGGCCTGACACAGCCGCCACAGGAGGCAGGAGCATGCGGCACGACCGGCGCTGCTTTGGGCGGTGGAGCAAGAAGACCAGAGGTTGAAGAAGCAAGACGGCCGTTGGATGGACATCGACGGTCCTTTGGAGCTAGAATCGTTCATATTGACTAAGTTGACAAAGCCCTCCGTCCCCGTCAACTTAGTTGGCCCACAAGTCATCCTCCCACTATGGTGGGTGATACGTCTCCAACGTATCTATGATTTTTGATTGCTCCATGCTACTTTATCTACTATTTTAGGCTTTATTGGGCTTTATTTTCCACTTTTATATCATTTTTGGGACTAACCTACTAACTAGAGGCCCAGCCCCGAATTGCTGTTTTTTTTGCCTATTTTAGTATTTCGAAGAAACGGAATACCAAACGGAGTCCAAACGGAAAGAAACCTCCGGGAACGTGATTCTCTCGCCAAACGTGATCCAGAGAACTTGGAGTGCATGTCAAGAAGCAACCGGAGCCTCCACGAGAGAGGAGGGCGTGCCCCCCCTATAGGATGCACCCCCTATCTCGTGGGCCCCTCGGGTGGCCACCGACGTACTTCTTCTTCCCATATATACCTATGTACCCTGAAAACATCCAGGGGCACCACGAAACACAATTTCCACCACCGTAACCTTCTATATCCGCGAGATCCCATCTTGGAGCCTTCGCCGGCACTCTGCCGGAGGGGGAATCAAGCACGGAGGGCCTCTACATCAAAATCCTTGCCCATCCGATGAGTTGTGAGTAGTTTACCACAGACTTATGGGTCCATAGTTATTAGCTAGATGGCTTCTTCTCTCTTTTTGGATCTCAATAAAATGTTCTCCCCCTCTCTTGTCGAGATCTATTCGATGTAATCTCTTTTTGCGGTGTGTTTGTCGAGATCCGATGAATTGTGGGTTTATGATCAAGTTTATCTATGAATAATATTTGAATCTTCTCTGAATTCTTTTATGTATGATTAAGTTATCTTTGCAAGTCTCTTTGAATTATCAATTTGGTTTGGCCTACTAGATTGATCTTTCTTGCCATGGGAGAAGTGCTTAGCTTTGGGTTCAATCTTGCGGTGTCCTTACCTAGTGACAGAAAGGGTTGCAAGGCACGTATTGTATTGTTGTCATCGAGGATAACAAGATGGGGTTTATATCATATTGCATGAGTTTATCCCTCTACATCATGCCATCTTGCTTAATGCGTTACTTTGTTTTTATGAACTTAATACTCTAGATGCATGCTGGATAGCGGTCGATATGTGGAGTAATAGTAGTAGATGTAGGCAGGAGTCGGTCTACTTGTTATGGACGTGATGCCTATATACATGATCATGCTTAGATAATCTCATAACTATGCGCTTTTCTATCAATTGCTCGACAGTAATTTGTTCACCCACCGTAATATTTGTGCTATCTTGAGACAAGCCACTAGTGAATCCTATGGCCCCCGGGTCTATCTCTTATCATATTTACTTCCAATCTACTTTTATTTGCATCTTTACTTTTTGCATCTATATTATAAAATACCAAAAATATATTTATCTTATCATACTATCTTTATTAGATCTCACTGTCGCAAGTGGCCGTGAAGGGATTAACAACCCCTTTGTTGCGTTGGTTGCGAGTTCTCAGTTTGTTTGTGTAGGTGCGTGGTACTTTTGAGGAGCCTCCTACTGGATTGATACCTTGGTTCTCAAAACTGAGGGAAATACTTATGCTACACTTTGCTGCATCACCCTCTCCTCTTCGAGGAAAACCAACGCAAGCTCAAGATGTGGAAAGAAGGATTTCTGGCGCTGTTGCCGGAGAGGTCTTCGCTCAAGTCAAGACATACCAAGTACCGATCACAAACCCATTTCCCTCGCATTTACATTATTGTCCATTTGCCTCTCGTTTTCCTCTCCCTGACTTCACCCTTGCCGTTTTATTCGCCCTCTCTTTCCCAGTCTCCTCCTCTTCCTTTCGCTTGCCCTTTCGTTTGCTCGTTTGGTTGAAATAGATGCTTATTTATCTCTAAATAGAGAACCTAAGATCTATGGATCCTCATCCGCTTGCTAATCTTTTTAAGAGATCCAATTATGTTGAACCAATTTCTAGTGAGTTTTGTGCACTAGATTATCTTTATGAAGTTTTGCTTGAAATTCGTGAATCTGAATATTACGATGAAGAAATTTATGAAGAGATTCACGATAACTCCTTGAATAAAAAGCATGATTGCAATGATTTTCCTATAAATTCTCTTGATGTCAATTGTGCTAATAATATGCAAAACCTTAAGCTTGGGGATGCTAGTTTTGCTATGTCTACTACTTGTTTCAATGATCATGATTGGGGTGATTCTTCTTATAACCTTGAAAATTTATTTAATCCCAATGATGAATATGAGATTGATCATAGTGTTTGCAATAATATTGAAAGTGGGTTTGGAAGAGTATCAACTTTAGATCCCACATATTTGGAGTATGTTCAATCTTATGATATTTTTGATAAAAGTGGGTTCGGAAAGGTCATGACTTTAGTTAATGTTAATCTCACTATATTGGAAGAGTGTCAACTTTGCATGCATGTGGATCATGTTGAGAATATGTTTAGTGATAGCTATTTTGTTGAATTTGCCTATGATCCTACATGTAATTATTATGAGAGAGGAAAATATGGTCGTAGAAAATTTTATCTTATTAAATTACCTCGCGTCATGTTGAGATTGCTATCGTCTCTTTCTTATTCCTTGCATATGCTAGTTTTTGTTTGCCTTACAAATTTGTTTGCTTATAATATGCCTATGCATAGGAAGTATTTTAGACTTAGATGTGTTTGTCACGTGTTTCATGATGCTCTTTTTGTGCTTCAATTCTTGTCTTTCATGTGAGCGCTTGTTGGGAGACAACCCAATATTTTTCCTTGCTTTCATTGAATAAATAATCCATCTACCTTCTGTTTAGATGTGTTTTTATCTTTTAATTAGTGTTTGTGCCAAGTTAAACATATAGGATCTTCTTGGATGATAGTTATTTGATCTTGCTGTAATTTCCAGAAACTTTCGGCTCACGAAAATAATTGTTAAAAATCACCAGAACATGATACAATAGTGATTCGAATTGCTGCTGATCAATAAAAAAAATTGCCTAGGCCTTCCTATTTTGTCTGAATTTTTTGAGTTCCATAAGTTTGCGTTAGTTACAGATTACTACAGACTGTTCTATTTTTGACAGATTCTGTTTTTCGTGTGTTGTTTGCTTATTTTGATGAATCTATGGCTAGTAAAATAGTTTATAATCCATAGAGAAGTTGGAATACAGTAGGTTTAACACCAATATAAGTAAAGAATGAGTTCATTACAGTACCTTAAAGGAGTCTTTTGTTTTCTTTCTCTAACGGAGCTCACGAGATTTTCTATTGAGTTTTGTGTTGTGAAGTTTTCAAGTTTTGGGTAAAGCTTTTATGGACTATGGAATAAAGGGTGGAAAGAGCCTAACCTTGGGGATGCCCATGTCACCCCAAGATATTCAAGAATAGCCAAAATCCTAAGCTTGGGGATGCCCCGGGAAGGCATCCCCTCTTTCGTCGTCGTTCATTGGTAATTTTACTTGGGGCTATATTTTTATTCACCACATGATAAGTGTTTGCTTGGAGCGTCGTGTGTTATATTAGTGTTTGCTTTTTAGTTTACCACAATCATCCTTGCTGTACACACCTTTTGAGAAAGCCATACATAAATTGGAATTTGATAGAATACTCTATGTGCTTCACTTATATCTTTTGAGCTTGATAGTTTTGCTCATAGTGCTTCACTTATATCTTTTGAGCGTGATAATTTTTGCTCTAGTGCTTCACTTAGGTCGTTTAGAGCACGGTGGTATATTTGTTTTAAAGAAACTATTGATGTCTCATGCTTCACTTAGATTATTTTGAGAGTCGTTAATAGCATGGTAATTTGCTTAATGTTAATATACTTGGTATTCAAGATATGTGAAACTTTCTTTTGAGTGCGTTGAATACTAAGAAAAGTTTGATGCTTGATAATTGTTTTGAGATATAAAGATGGTGATATTCGAGTCATGATAGTTGAGTAGTTGTGAATTTAAAGAATACTTGTGTTGAAGTTTGTGATTCCCGTAGCATGCACGTATGGTGAACCGTTATGTGATGAACTCGGAGCATGATTTATTTGTTGATTGTCTTCCTTATGAGTGGCGGTCGGGGACGAGCGATGGTATTTTCCTACCAATCTATCCCCCTAGGAGCATGCGCGTAATACTTTGCTTTGATAACTTCTAGATTTTTGCAATAAGTATGTGAGTTCTTTGTGACTAATGTTGAGTCCATGGATTATACGCACCTTTCCCCATCCTTCCACTATTGCTAGCCTCTCTAATACCGCACACTTTTTGTTGGGGAACATAGTAATTTCAAAAAATTTCCTACGCACACGCAAGAGCATGGTGATGGCATAGCAACGAGAGGGGAGAGTGTTCGTCCACGTACCCTCGTAGACCGTAAGCGGAAGCGTTATCACAACGCGGTTGATGTAGTCGTACGTCTACCCGATCTGACCGATCCAAGCACCGAATGTACGGAGCCTCCGAGTTCAGCACACGTTCAGCTCGATGACGATATCCGGCCTCTGATCCAGCCGAGCTCCGGAGATGAGGTCCGTCAGCACGACGGCGTGGTGACGATGATGATGTTCTACCGGCGCAGGGCTTCGCCTAAACTCCGCGACGATATGACCGAGATGGAATATGGTGGAAGGGGGCACCGCACACGGCTAAGGAACGATCCGTAGATCAACTTGTGTGTCTATGGGGTGCCCCCCGCCCCCGTATATAAAGGAGGGAGGGAGGAGGGGGGCGGCCTAAGGGCAGGCGCGCCCTAGGAGGGGGAAACCTACTCGAAGTAGGTTTCCCCCTCCTTCCTAATCCAAGAAGGAGGGGAAGGAAGGGTAGGAGAGGGGAAGGCAAGGGGCGCCGCCCCGTTCCTTGTCCTATTAGGACTCAAGGGAGGCGCGCCACTTGCCTGGCCGCCCTCTCTTTCTCCAATAGGGCCCATCAAGGCCCATTACTTCCCGGGGGGGTTCCGGTAACCCTCCGGTACTCCGGTTTTCTCCGAAAACTCCCGGAACCTTTCCCGTGTCCGAATATAGTCATCCAATATATCAATCTTGATGTCTCGACCATTCCAAGACTCCTCGTCATGTCCGTGATCACATCCGGGACTCCGAACAAACTTCGGTACATCAAAACTTATAAACTCATAATAAAACTGTCATCGAAACGTTAAGCGTGCGGACCCTGCGGGTTCGAGAACTATGTAGACATGACCTAAAACCATTCTCGGTCAATAACCAATAGCAGGACCTGGATGCCCATATTGGTTCCTACATATTCTACGAAGATCTTTATCGGTCAAACCGCATAACAACATCGTTGTTCCTTTGTCACCGGTATGTTACTTGCCGAGATTCGATCGTCGGTATCCAATACCTAGTTCAATCTCGTTACCGGCAAGTCTCTTTACTCGTTCCGAATGTCGTCATCTCATAACTAACTCATTAGTTACATGCTTGCAAGGCTTAGGTGATGAGTATTACCGAGAGGGCCCAGAGATACCTCTCCGACAATCGGAGTGACAAATCCTAATCTCGAATTATGCCAACCCAACATGTACCTTCGGAAACACCTGTAGAGCACCTTTATAATCACCCGATTCACGTTGTGACGTTTGGTAGCACACAAAGTGTTCTTCCGTAAGCGGAGTTGCACAATCTCATAATTGTAGGAACTTTGTATAAGTCATGAAGAAAGCAATAGCAGTATACTAAACGATCAAGTGCTAGGCTAACAGAATGGGTCATGTCAATCACATCATTCTCCTAATGATGTGATCCCGTTAATCAAATGACAACACATGTCTATGGTCAAGAAACATAACCATCTTTGATTAATGAGCTAGTCAAGTAGAGGCATACTAGTGACTATGTGTTTGTCTATGTATTCACACATGTATCATGTTTCCGGTTAATACAATTCTAGCATGAATAATAAACATTTATCATGATATGAGGAAATAAATAATAACTTTATTATTGCCTCTAGGACATATTTCCTTCAGTCTCCCACTTGCACTAGAGTCAATAATCTAGATTATATAGTAATGATTCTAACACCCATGGAGTCTTGGTGTTGATCATGTTTTGCTCGTGAGAGAGGCTTAGTCAACGGGTCTGCAACATTCAGATCCGTATGTATCTTGCAAATCTCTATATCTCCCACTTGGACTTTGTCCCGAATGGAATTTAAGCGTCTCTTGATGTGCTTGGTCCTCTTGTGAAATCTGGATTCCTTTGCCAAGGCAATTGCACCAGTATTGTCACAGAAGATCTTCATTGGTCCCGATGCACTAGGTATGACACCTAGATCGGAAATGAACTCCTTCATCCAGACTCCTTCATTCGCTGCATCAGAAGCAGCTATGTACTCCGCTTCACTTGTAGATCCCGCCACGACGCTTTGTTTAGAACTGCACCAACTTACAGCTCCACCTCTTAATATAAACACGTATCCGGTTTGCGATTTAGAATCGTCCGGATCAGTGTCAAAGATTGCATCGACGTAACCATTTACGACTAGCTCTTTGTCACCTCCATATACGAGAAACATATCCTTAGTCCTTTCGGTATTTGGGATGTTCTTGACCGCTGTCCGATGATCCACTCTGGATTACTTTGGTACCTTCTGCCAAGCTTATTGCTAAGCATATGTCGGTCTGGTACACATCATTGCATACATGATAGAGCCTATGGCTGAAGCATAGGAACATTTTCATTTCTCTCTATCTTCTGCTTTGTGGTCGGGCATTGAGTTTGACTCAACTTCACACCTTGTAGCACAGGCAAGAATCCTTTCTTTGCTGATCCATTTTGAACTTTTTCAAAATTTTGTCAAGGTATGTGCTTTGTGAAAGTCCTATTAAGCGTCTTGATCTATCTCTATAGATCTTGATGCCCAATATGTAAGCAGCTTCACCGAGGTCTTTCATTGAAAAACTTTTATTCAAGTATCCCTTTATGCTATCCAGAAATTCTATATCATTTCCAATTAATAATATGTCATCAACATATAAAACTAGAAATGCTACAGAGCTCTCACTCACTTTCTTGTAAATACAGGCTTCTCCAAAAGTCTGTATAAAACCATATGCTTTGACCACACTATCAAAGCGTTTATTCCAACTCCGAGATGCTTGCACCAGTCCATAAATGGAACGCTGGAGCTTGCACACTTTGTTAGCACCTTTTGGATCAACAAAACCTTCCGGCTGCATCATATACAACTCTTCTTCTAGAAATCCATTCAAGAATGCAGTCTTGACATCCATTTGCCAAATTTCATAATCATGAAATGCAGCAATAGCCAACATGATTCGGACAGACTTAAGCATCGCTACGGGTGAGAAAGTCTCATCGTAGTCAACCCCTTGAACTTGTCGAAAACCTTTCGCAAAAGTCGAGCTTTATAGACAGTAACATTACCATCAGCGTCAGTCTTCTTCTTAAAGATCCATTTATTCTCAATGGCTTGCCGATCATCGGGCAAGTCAACCAAAGTCCATACTTTATTTTCATACATGGATCCCATCTCAGATTTCATGGCCTCTAGCCATTTTGCGGAATCTGGGCTCATCATCGCTTCCTCATAGTTCATAGGTGGTCAAGTAACATGACTTACAGAATAGGATTACCGTACCACTCTGGTGCGGATCTTACTCTGGTAGACCTACGAGGTTCAGCAGAAACTTGATCTGAAGTTTCATGATCAATATCATTAGCTTCCTCACTAATTGGTGTAGTTGTCACGGGAAACGGTTCTCGTGATGAACTACCTTCAATAAGGGAGTAGATCTGATTATCTCATCAAGTTCTACTTTCCTCCCACTCACTTCTTTCGAGAGAAACTCCTTCTCTAGAAAGGATCCATTCTTAGCAACGAATGTCTTGCCTTCGGATCTAAGATAGAAGGTGTACCCAACAGTCTCTTTTGGGTATCCTATGAAGACACATTTCTCCGATTTGGGTTCGAGCTTATCTGGTTGAAGTTTCTTCACATAAGCATCATAGCCCCAAACTTTAAGAAATGACAACTTTGGTTTCTTGCCAAACCACAGTTCATGAGGTGTCGTCTCAACGGATTTTTATGGTGCCCTATTTAACGTGAATGTGGCTGTCTCTAAAGCATAACCCCAAAACGATAGCGGTAAATCGGTAAGAGACATCATAGATCGCACCATATCAAGTAAAGTACGATTATGACGTTCGGACACACCATTTCGTTGTGGTGTTCCGGGTGGCGTGAGTTGCAAAACTATTCCACATTGTTTCAAATGTAAACCAAACTCGTAACTCAAATATTCTCCTCCACGATCAGATCGTAGAAACTTTATTTTCTTGTTACGATGATTTTCTACTTCACTCTGAAATTCTTTGAACTTTTCAAATGTTTCAGACTTGTGCTTCATTAAGTAGATATACCCATATCTACTCAAATCATCTGTGAAGGTGAGAAAATAACGATATCCGCCACGAGCCTCAACATTCATCGGACCACATACATCAGTATGTATGATTTCCAACAAATCTGTTGCTCTCTCCATAGTTCGGAGAAGCGGTGTTTTAGTCATCTTGTCCATGAGGCACGGTTACTTAAGTACCAAGTGATTCATAATCAAGTGATTCCGAAGTCCATCGGTATGGAGTTTCTTCATGCGTTTACACCGATATGACCTAAGCGGCAAGTGCCACAAATAAGTTGCACTATCATTATCAACTCTGCATCTTTTGGCTTCAACGTTATGAATATGTGTATCACTACTATCGAGATTCAATAAAAATAGACTACTCTTTAAGGGTGCATGACCATAAAAGATATTACTCATATAAATAGAACAACCATTATTCTCTGATTTAAATGAATAACCGTCTCGCATCAAACAAGATCCAGATATAATGTTCATGCTCAACGCTGGCACCAAATAACAATTATTCAGGTCTAAAACTAATCCGGAAGGTAGATGTAGAGGTAGCGTGCCGACCGCAATCACATCGACTTTGGAACCGTTTCCCACGCGCATCGTCACCTCGTCCTTGGCCACTTCTCGCTTATTCCGTAGTCCCTGTTTCGAGTTCCAAATATTAGCAACGGAACCAGTATCAAATACCCAGGTGCTATTACGAGCTCTAGTTAGGTACACATCAATAACATGTATATCACATATACCTTTGTTCACTTTGCCATCCTTCTTATCCGCCAAATACTTGCGGCAGTTCCGCTTCCAATGACAAGTCTGCTTGCAGTAGAAGCACTCAGTTTCAGGATTAGGTCCAGACTTGGGTTTCTTCTCTTGAGCAGCCACTTGCTTGCTGTTCTTCTTGAAGTTCCCCTTCTTCTTCCCTTTGCCCTTTTTCTTGAAACTAGTGGTCTTGTTGACCATCAAAACTTGATGCTCCTTCTTGATTTCTACCTCCGCGACTTTCAGCATTGCGAAGAGCTCGGGAATAGTCTTGTTCATCCCTTGCATATTATAGTTCATCACGAAGCTCTTGTAGCTTGGTGGCGTGATTGGAGAATTCATCAATGACACTATCATCGGAAGATTAACTCCCGGTTGAATCAAGTGATTATTATACCCGACATTACGAGTATGTGTTCACCGACGAACTATTCTCCTCCATCTTGCAGCTATAGAACTTATTGGAGACTTCATATCTCTCAATCCGGCCATTTGCTTGAAATATTAACTTCAACTCTTGGAACATCTCATATGCTCCATGACGTTCAAAACGTCGTTGAAGACCGGTTCTAAGCCGTAAAGCATGGCACTTGAACTATAGAGTAGTCATCAGCTTTGCTCGCCAGACGTTCTTAACGTCGTCGGTTACATCAGCAGCGAGTTCTGGCACCCAGCGGTGCTTCAGGGCGTAACTCTTACGTGCAGCAATGAGGATAATCCTCGAATTACGGACCCGATCCGTGTTATTGCTACCATCATCTTTCAACTTTGGTTTCTCAAGGAACGCATTACAATTCAGCGGAACAACAGACGAGCCATCTATCTACAAACAAACATAGACAAGCAAGATACTATCGGTACTAAGTTCATGATAAATTTAAGTTCAATTAATCATATTACTTAAGAACTCCCACTTAGGCAGACATCTCTCTAGTCATCTAAGTGATCACGTGATCCAAATCAACTAAACCATAACCGATCATCACGTGAGATGGAGTAGTTTTCAATGGTGAACATCACTATGTTGATCATATCTACTATATGATTCACGCTCGACCTTTCGGTCTCCGTGTTCCGAGGCCATATCTGCATATGCTAGGCTCGTCAAGTTTAACCTGAGTATTCTGCGTGTGCAAATCTGGCTTGCACCCGTTGTAGATGGACGTAGAGCTTATCACACCCGATCATCACGTGGTGTCTCGGCACGACGAACTTTGGCAGCGGTGCATACTCGAGGAGAACACTACTTGATAATTTTAGTGAGAGATCATCTTAAAATGCTACCGTCAATCAAAGCTAGATAAGATGCATAAAGGATAAACATCACATGCAATCAATATAAGTGATATGATATGGCCATCATCATCTTGTGCTTGTGATCTCCATCTCAAGCACCGTCGTGATCACCATCGTCACCGGTAGCGACACCTTGATCTCCATCGTAGCATCGTTGTCGTTTCGCCATCTATTGCTTCTCGACTCTCGCTACCGCTTAGTGATAAAGTAAAGCAATTACAGGGCATTTGCATTTCATACAATAAGCGACAACCATATGGCTCCTGCTAGTTGCCGATAACCCGGTTACAAAGCATGATCATCTCATACAATAAAATATAGCATCACATCTTGACCATATCACATCACAACATGCCTGCAAAAACAAGTTAGATGTCCTCTACTTTGTTGTTGCAAATTTTACGTGGCTGCTACGGGCTTAGCAAGAACCGTTCTCACCTCGCATCAAAACCACAGCGATAGTTTGTAAAATAGACTCGTTTTAACCTTCGCAAGGACCGGGCGTAGCCACACTCAGTTCAACTAAAGTGAGAGAGACAGACACCCGCCAGCCACCTTTAAGCACGAGTGCTCGTAGCAGTGAAACCAGTCTCGCGTAAGCGTCTGGCGTAATGTCGGTCCGGGCGCTTCATCTCACAATACCACTGAACCAAAGTATGACATCTTTGGTAGGCGGTATGACTTATATCGTCCACAACTCACTTGTGTTCTACTCGTGCATATAACATCAACACATAAAACCTAGGCTCGATACCACTTTGTTGGGGAGCGTAGTAATTTCAAAAAATTCCTATGCACACGCAAGATCATGGTGATGGCATAGCAGCGAGAGGGAGAGTGTTAGTCCACGTACTCTCGTGAGAACCGTCGTGAGCGTTATCAACGCTGTTGATGTAGTCGACGTCTTCACGATCCGACCGATCCAAGCACCGAACGTACGGAGCCTCCGAGTTCAGCACACGTTCAGCTCGATGAAGATCTCCGGCCTCCGATCCAGCCGAGCTCCGGAGATGAGTTCCGTCAGCACGACGGCGTGGTGACGATGATGATGTTCTACCGGCGCAGGGCTTCGCCTAAACTCCGCGACAATATGACCGAGGTGGAATATGGTGGAAGGGGGCACCGCACACGGCTAAGGAACGATCCGTAGATCAACTTGTGTGTCTATGGGGTGCCCCCCGCCCCCGTATATAAAGGAGGGAGGGAGGAGGGGGCCGGCCTAAGGGGAGGCGCATACAGGGAGGAAACCTACTCCAACTAGGTTTCCCCCTCCTTTTCCTAATCCAAGAAGGAGGGGGAAGGAAGGAGTAGGCGAGGGGGAAGGCAAGGGGGGCGCCCCCCCCTTCCTTGTCCTATTCAGACTCAAGGGGAGGGGGCGCGCCACTTGCCCTAGCCGGCCCCTCTCTTTCTCCAATAGGGCCCATCAAGGCCATTACTTCCCGGGGGGGTTCCGATAACCCTCCGGTACTCCGGTTTTCTCCGAAAACTCCCGGAACCTTTCCGGTGTCCGAATATAGTCGTCCAATATATCAATCTTTATGTCTCGACCATTCCGAGACTCCTCGTCATGTCCGTGATCACATCCGGGACCCCGAACAAACTTCGGTACAACAAAACTTATAAACTCATAATAAAACTGTCATCGAAACGTTAAGCGTGCGAACCCTACGGGTTCGAGAACTATGTAGACATGACCTAAAACCATTCTCGGTCAATAACCAATAGCGGGACCTGGATGCCCATATTGGTTCCTACATATTCTACGAAGATCTTTATCGGTCAAACCGCATAACAACATACGTTGTTCCCTTTGTCATCGGTATGTTACTTGCCCGAGATTCGATCGTCGGTATCAATACCTAGTTCAATCTCGTTACGGCAAGTCTCTTTACTCGTTCCGTAATACGTCATCTCATAACTAACTCATTAGTTACATGCTTGCAAGGCTTAGGTGATGAGTATTACCGAGAGGGCCCGAGATACCTCTCCGACAATCGAAGTGACAAATCCTAATCTCAATTATGCCAACCCAACATGTACCTTGGAAACACCTATAGAGCACCTTTATAATCACCCGATTCGTTGTGACGTTTGGTAGCACACAAAGTGTTCTTCCGATGAACGGAGTTGCACAATCTCATAGTTGTAGGAACTTTGTATAAGTCATGAAGAAAGCAATAGCGATATACTAAGCGATCAAGTGCTAGGCTAACAGAATGGGTCATGTCAATCACATCATTCTCCTAATGATGTGATCCCATTAATCAAATGACAACACATGTCTATGGTCAGGAAATATAACCATCTTTGATGAATGAGCTAGTCAAGTAGAGGCATACTAGTGACTATGTGTTTGTCTATGTATTCACACATGTATCATGTTTCCGGTTAATACAATTCTATCATGAATAATAAACATTTATCATGATATGAGGAAATAAATAATAACTTTATTATTGCCTCTAAGGCATATTTCCTTCACTTTTCGCTGGTATCATACACCCACCATAAATCTTCCTCAAAACAGCCACCATATCTACCTATTATGGCATTTCCATAGCCATTCCGAGATATATTGCCATTCAACTTTCCACCGTTCCGTTTATTATGACACGCTCCATCATTGTCATATTGCTAGCATGATCATGTAGTTGAGATCGTATTTGTGGAAAAGCCACCATTCATAATTCTTTCATACATGTCACTCTTTATTCATTGCATATCCCGGTACACCGCCGGAGTCATTCATATAGAGTCATATTTTGTTCTAAGTATCGAGTTGTAATTCTTGAGTTGTAAGTAAATAAAAGTGTGATGATCATCATTATTAGAGCATTGTCCCAGTGAGGAAATGATGATGGAGACTATGATTCCTCCACAAGTCTGGATGAGACTCCGGACGAAAAATAAAAAATAAATAAAAGAGAAAAAAAGAGGGCATAAAAAAAGAGAGAAAAGGCCCAAAGAAAAAAAGGAAAAAAAGAGAGAATAAGAGAGAAGGGGCAATGTTACTATCCGTTTACCACACTTGTGCTTCAAAGTAGCACCATGTTCTTCATATAGAGAGTCTCTCATTTTTTCACTTTCATATACTAGTGGGAATTTTTCATTATAGAACTTGGCTTGTATATTCCAATGATGGGCTTCCTCAAATGCCCTAGGTCTTCGTGAGCAAGCGAGTTGGATGCACACCCACTTAGTTTCTTTTGTTGAGCTTTCATACACTTATAGCTCTAGTGCATCCGTTGCATGCCAATCCCCATTCACTCACATTGATATCTATTGATGGGCATCTCCATAGCCCGTTGATACGCCTAGTTGATGTGAGACTATCTTCTCCTTTTTTGTCTTCTCCACAACCACCATTCTATTCCACATATAGTGCTATACCCATGGCTGACGCTCATGTATTGCGTGAAGATTGAAAAAGTTTCGAAAATGTTAAAGTATGAAACAATTGCTTGGCTTGTCATCGGGGTTGTGCATGATTTAAATATTTTGTGTGGGGAAGACGGAGCATAGCCATACTATATGATTTTGTTGGGATAACTTTCTTTAGCCATGTTATTTTGAGAAGACATAATTGCTTAGTTAGTATACTTGAAGTATTATTATTTTTATGTCAATGTGAGCTTTTGTCTTGAATCTTTTGGATCTGAATATTCATAACACAATTAAGGAGATTTACATTGAAATTATGCCAAAGTATCACTCCGCATCAAAAATTCTCTTTTTATCATTTACCTACTCGAGGACGAGCAGGAATTAAGCTTGGGGATGCCTGATACTTCTCCAACGTATCTATAATTTTTGATTGCTCCGTGCTACTTTATCTACTATTTTAGGCTTTATTGGGCTTTATTTTCCACTTTTATATCATTTTTGGGACTAACCTATAACCGGAGGCCCAGCCCAGAATTGCTGTTTTTTGCCTATTTCAGTATTTCGAAGAAACGAAATATCAAACGGAGTCCAAACGGAATGAAACCTTCAGGAACGTGATTTTCTCGCCGAACGTGATCCAGAGAACTTGGAGTGCAAGTCAATAAGCAACCGAAGCCTCCACGAGATAGGAGGGTGCACCCCCCTATAGGGCGCGCCCCCTGTCTCGTGGGCCCCTCGCGCGGCCACCAACGTACTTCTTCTTCCTATATATACCTACGTACCACGAAAACATCCAGGGGCACCACGAAACACAATTTCCACCACCGTAACCTTCTGTATCCGCGATATCCCATCTTGGAGCCTTCGCCGACACTCTGCCGGAGGGGGAATCAAGCACGGAGGGCCTCTACATCAACATCCTTGCCCATCCGATGAGTTGTGAGTAGTTTACCACAGACCTACGGGTCCATAGTTATTAGGTAGATGACTTCTTCTCTCTTTTTGGATCTCAATACAATGTTCTCCCCCTCTCTTGTGGAGATCTATTCGATGTAATCTCTTTTTGCGGTGTGTTTGTCGAGATCCGATGAATTGTGGGTTTATGATCAAGTTTATCTATGAATAATATTTGAATCTTCTATGAATTCTTTTATGTATGATTAAGTTATCTTTGCAAGTCTCTTCGGATTATCAGTTTGGTTTGGCCTACTAGATTGATCTTTCTTGCCATGGGAGAAGTGCTTAGCTTTGGGTTCAATCTTGCGGTGTCCTTACCCAGTGACAGAAAGGGTAGTAAGGCACGTATTGTATTGTTGCCATCGAGGATAACAAGATGGGGTTGATATCATATTGCATGAGTTTATCCCTCTACATCATGTCATCTTGCTTAATGCGTTACTCTGTTCTCATGAACTTAATACTCTAGATGCATGCTAGATAGCGGTCGATGTGTGGAGTAATAGTAGTAGATGCAGGCAGGAGTCGGTCTACTTGTTATGGACGTGATGCCTATATACATGATCATGCCTAGATAATCTCATAACTATGCGCTTTTCTATCAATTGCTCGACAGTAATTTGTTCACCCACCGTAATATTTATGCTATCTTCAGAGAAGCCACTAGTGAAACCTATGGCCGCTGGGTCTATCTCTTATCATATTTACTTCCAATCTACTTTTATTTGCATCTTTACTTTTTGCATATATATTATAAAATACCAAAAATATATTTATCTTATCATACTATATTTATTCGATCTCACTTTCGCAAGTGGCCGTGAAGGGATTTGCAACCCCTTTATTGCGTTGGTTGCGAGTTCTCAGTTTGTTTGTGTAGGTGTGTGGGACTTTTGAGGAGCCTCCTACTGGATTGATACCTTGGTTCTCAAAACTGAGGGAAATACTTACGCTACACTTTGCTGCATCACCCTCTCCTCTTCGAGGAAAACCAACGCAAGCTCAAGACGTACCAGTGGGTCCTAGCTAGCAGGGTGGGTATTCATATTTTGTGTGTAATAAGGAGGCACTTCCTTGCGTGCGAAGATATAGCTGGTGGGTCCGACATGTCAGCTGGGGGAACCATTTTTTCGTGAAATACAGAGGCCCTTCCGGTGGGTCCCAGCTGTCAGGTGGAGGAATCATTATTTTGCGTGTACAGTCCACGGCCGATGGATGTCGTTCGTTGACCACGTTGACCAGGCCGCGCCGAGAGCACCATGGCGGTGGACAACGGCGAGGCCTAGGAAGGGAACGACACGAAGCCGGGGAAGACTCGGCAATGGTTGCCCATGCGGTGGGGAGTACGAGGGTTTACTGGTCCGGCTGCCGTCGCCGGAAAATAACAGGAGGTGTGGGTGAGTAGAGGAATGGCCTGGCCAGCAATGAAGTAGGGTGGGGCGGTGCGGCTCTGGCGGCAAAGACAATGACCACGGAGGCGGAGCAAGCAGTCCCACCGAGCTGGTTTGGGCGGCTGGAGCAAGAAGATCAGATATTGAAGAAGCAGCACGGCCGTTGGATTAACATCCAACGGTCACTGCTGCTAGAATCATTTGTGGACTAAGTTGACAAAGCCAAAGTACACGTCAACCTAGTAGACCCACAAGTGAGGCTCCAAATCTGTCGCAAACAGCATACAGCCCAAAATTTCTAGCCAGATTCAAATTAATTTGAAATCTAAATATACGTTAATTTAAATTCAATGAAATTTTACCCGCACAAAAACAATGAAATTTAAAATATCAAAATCCGAAAGAAAACAGTATTTTGGAACTAATTCTCTGTTTGCTGTATTTTTTTTCATTTTACAGCCCATTTATTATTACTTATAGCCCATTTCTTATTACTTATAGCCCATTTTCTGGGAAAATGCATCCCTCCTTGTCTTGAAAGATTTCCGGCCCAGCAGGGCGTAGAAAAGCAAGTAGGCCTATGTTGGTTATTCTGCAAAAAACAAAATAGCAGACTAGCCATTTTTCAGAAATGAAAAAACAAACAGGGCTGGTCATGTAGTAAACATATGAAATAAAAGCCTGGGCTAGACGGGCCACGGGTCCCACACAACCCAGTTGATACCCTTCTCCGTCCCGAAAAAACAAAATTACTGCGCACGCTCCTAGGTCCCTATTGTCATCCTCACCATGTACAGTCATCTCCTTATTCCTCTCGGTTGTTGACCATGTTGAAAACACCGGAGGGCGGCGCCGCGGTGAGCGAACTAAGGCAGAGGACGATGGTGAGGCCTCGGACGGGAACGAACAGGAGCCGGGGAAGATCATAGCCAGCCATGGGAGGCGGGAGCAGGCGGTCCCGCCGGCGCTGGTTTGGCTTTGGCAGCTCGAGGAAGAAGAGCATGAGGAAACGCGACAGACGTTTAATGTCAATCCAACAGTCAAGGTTGGCACAATCGTTTTTTGACTAAGCAGACACCAAGTAGCATACTTTTTTATATATAGGAAGAAAAGCTGCGAGGAAAATCGTTAAATCGCCGTCCTCCTCACAGGAACGTTCGCCACATAAGTAGCACCCTTGGTTTTCAAGCGAGAGGTCTTGGGTTCGAGTCCGAGGAACTCTCAATTTTGTCCTCCTTCCTTCCTCGCAAAAAAAGGGAAAGAAAATCAAAGACTTGGGAAGGCGTCTGAGAACAAGCTAGTGTACCAAGAAAGAGGCGTTGCGAGTTTTAGAAAAAAAGAAAGGCGTGTTCTGTAGCTGGTTGAATCCAAACCTAGACTATGACTATATATGGTGCTATGCTACTCTGCAAGTAATGAAACTGACATATCCAACGTTCGCTTCTCCTCTTCTCTACTTACTCTGCCTAGCATCAGAAGCTCTGGCCGCAGCAACCATGTCCGCTGGCTGCTTGTCCACCTGCTCTTCAGCAGGCAACAACCAGATATGCGCCAAGTCGCCACCCGTACCATCGCCTGTGGGTCACATCACACCCCCGCCGGCACCCGCACCGCAGCCGATTGCTCATCGCAACCCGCTGCCGTTGGTGTGGTGCCACTGCTGCAAATCACGCAGAGTCATCCGTCGGGTCTCAACCACAATCTGCAACCCTGGCCGAGTCTTATACAAATGCCCGAATCATGGGGTAATAATATGTTTAAGTGTTGTTCTGCTGCTTTCAGTTGCTGATTTTTTTAATAGTTTGGTTGATGATCTTCCAATTTGATTCGTGCAGAAAAGGGAAGATTCGTGTGATTTGTATTTCTAGGAAGTTTCTGATGTGGGGGAATGCAACTACGCTGATTATTTGGTTAGCTGAGGAATCCCAATATCAGCAGGTTGGGGTGTTGGACAAGTAACTGAAGGAACGACAGAAGAGGAAGATGCAGAGCAGAAGGTTAAAGATGTAGTTCCTCTGATCATGGCCAAGCAACAGCTGCTGAACGGCCTTGACAACAATGAGGAGATGAAAGAGCTTGTGAAGATAATGGGCGAAATCGATGTGCTCTGTCGGATGATTGTCTCTTTATTTGCGGTGTATGTAGCACTCATGATGTATTCAGTGGCTAAGACATGAGCACTTTGCTGAAACTAGTAATGAATGAAACCTGTGTAGCAGGCTGGGCATAGTGTTGTGATCATCTAATGATTTCTATTAACAGAAATCAGGTGGTATCCCCTGATTCTCATATAAATAAATAAATAGCAGAGGCCCTGTCGGGTCAGCTTTGTTCTCATTCGAAGACATCGAGAAAATTGCAGTCCAACAGCAAACTATGTCATCAAATTCAAGTTTCACAACCAAATATGAGTATAAGTAAACAACAATGTCATCATGTTTTAGTTGTCATACAATCACCAAACACAAATTAGCATAGATAACAAGTGATGTTCTCACAGCAAAATACTAAACAACATGTTTATCAGGTTTTAGTTGTCATAGCAAAGACAATTTCACATAGTAGATAAAAAACGTCTTCTGACAGGCAAATACGACAAAAGCAATGTAATCATCATCCGCAGCAGCAGCATCAACATCTTCGCCATGTGTATCGGTCTGAATCGTAATTCCCCACGGTGTCATCTTCTTTTTCGTCCTCAACGTCTTCGAACGTTGGCTTCTTCTTGATCAACTCTTGTATGTCCACAGCACGACAGGCAATCTTTTTGCCGGCGTCATTGACGTGATGGTTCTCAAAGATATTAGGAACATCTATGTTATCTTGTACATCAGGAGCAGTGTAAGCATCATCTTGTTGTGCAACTTCATTAAACGAATTCCTCTGCTCAAACCTATGCAATACTCTCCAGTCATAGCTACGTGAAATGTGTCTTCCAAGAAAAATATCTGTGTTGCTCGATTTGCCAAAATAAAAGGCTCGTTGGTCTGGTACGCCGCCTTGATATTGATGGATTTGAAATAGTCATCAGCTCTTGGTTTTGCGATCCTGGAAAATGGGTTATACCAACGACAGCAACCACACACCGATGATCCTCGAAACTGGAGATATACTGCAACTGAACAATGTCTGTTATGTTAGCATACATTTCAGTTGTCTCTTTGTCATACGTATCCGTGCTCATGATGGCACTGTTTTGTGTCTTCCTGCCTTCATCTCATGCAAGGGTGTTGTAGCGCACATCTCCAACAACGCAAGATTCATAATGTCTTACCCGAGTATCAGGACCCATTGCTAGTGAGTAAAGGGCATCATCAACTGCCTGCCCATCCCCCCGCATCTTCTTAACCTATGGTTAGAAAATAGACAAGTTGATCGTCTTATGTACTCAATATATTAAAAAACTGACAGTGCACTTCAAAAGCTTACATGGTTCTTGAACCATTTCGTAAATCCTGCCATAACCAGTTTGTCAATGTTTCTTAGATTTTGCGGCAGTAACTCCTCTTTGTAGATGCTGCACAACATAGTGATCGCGTCAAACATCTAAATATATGAGAATGTGGAGCAAGTTTAGTAGATTACGATGTATAAGCTGCATTACTGCACTTACTTGATATAAGGTAGTATGTCAGGACAGTTATTCAACACATACCAAACCATTTTGTCCAAATCTTTAGGTTTGTCCTCTTGTCGACTCTTCCCTGTAACTTGAATAGAATAATCGAAAACATTGAGCCCGGGATTGTCTTCACCCACCTCTTTGCTAAGCTAATCAGCTGTTTCAATGTATTTTGAGCAGAATGTCAATGCTTCTTTAGCAATGTAGGCCTCTACAATGGAACCCTCGGTACTAGCTCTGTTCCTAACATAGCCATTGAAAGTGCCTAGCCGCCTTTCAATAGGGTACATCCAGCCATACTTTACTGGACCTCTAAGTAGTGCCTCATCAGGTAGATGAACAGCCAAATGCACCATCACATCAAAGAAGGCTAGAGGATATATCTTCTCAAGGTCGCATAGGATAGTTGGTATCTTGTCTCTAAGACGCTCCAAAGCATCTATCCTGATATTTCTACTACAGAGTTCCCTGAAGAATTGTCCCAACTCTGCAACTGCTCTGTATAAGTCAGGGCGGCCCAATCATCTAAGGATAACAGGTAAAACCCTTTGAAGTAGGACGTGGCAGTCATGAGTTTTCAACCCCTGTACCTTGTTTCCATTTGCACCGACTCTCCTTTCAGGGTTGGAAGAAAATCCATGTGGGAATCTCACACGTGACAGGACCTCGCAGAATTCTTTTCTTTTTACCTTGTCCAAGACGTACATAGCTGGTGACATATCCCGTGGTTTACCTTCATCTTGTACCTGCAAATCCTTTCTGATACCCAAGTGTGTCAAATCAATCCTGTATTTTAAGGTACCTTTCGTCTTGCCTTCAATGTTAAGAAGTGTGTCGATAATGCTGTCACATATATTTTTCTTGATGGGCATCACATCAAGATTATCCCTCAGATCCAAATCTTTCCAATACTCCAAGTCCCACAAAGTGGACCTGCGGGTAAACAATAATCTCTCTTCTATCGTGCCACACTTCCTTTTCCCGCTACCATTACCAGGATGGTTTCCTGGTGTAATATGCCCGACCTTCTCTAATTCCACTTGCAACTCATCGACGGTGAGCCTCTTTGGCACATCACGGTTTTCATGCTTTGCATTGAACACATGTCTTCGGTATTTTCTAGGATGCGGCTTGTCCTTGGGAAGGATACAGCGGTGTCCTATGTAACAGATCTTGCTAAGTATTGCATATGACAGCGGATTCGTGTCACAGCGAACACATGCATTGTAACCATGTGTCGTTCGCCCTGACATAGAGCCCAAAGCCGGATAATCATGGATGCACCAAATTACAACAGCACGCAGAAAGAAATTAGCTGGTGGGCTGCTATATAGGTCTCGAGTGAGAACACCCTTCCATAGCTGTTGAAGTTCCTCCACAAGAGGCTCCATGAACAAATCAACATCCTTTCCAGGAATTTTTGGACCTGGGATGAGCAAGGCCATCATGTAGTTTGATTCTTTGGTGCAGACATTTGGAGGCATGTTGTAAGGGATAACAAGCACTGGCCACATGCTATATGTGGCGCTCTGGTGGCCAAATGGGTTAAATCCATCTAAAGCTAAGCCAAATCTAATATTTCTCGGGTCAGCAACAAACTCTTTGTGTTTATCATTGAAGCTTTTCCAAACACTACCATGAGATGGATGGATCATCACATTCTGATCTCTGTACTCCTGGTTCCTAGAATGCCACAGTACATCCTCTCTTATTTCAGCATCATGAAACAACCTTTGCAATCTTGGTGTAATTGGAAAATGTCTCAGAACATTATGAGCAATCCTCTTCACAGCATCACCATCTTTCCATCTTGATGATTTGCATTTCGGGCATTCACTTAAGTTGGCATAATCCTTCCGGAACAGAACACAATTATTCTTACAAACATGGATCATATCATATCCAATTCCAACTGCACGAAGGAAATTCTTCATTTTACTGTAGGTGTGTGGCAGCTCAGAGCATCTGGGAAAGATTTGCGGAAAGCAGCCAACATCACATCAAATGATTTGTTGGTCATCCGCTCAGATGTCTTCACCTGAAGAAAGGTGACCATAGCTGAGAATACTGACAGCTTATTTCCTGGGGTGACAGCAACGTTGCATTGTTCCAACATGCGGGCCCACCGTTTTTCTTCTGCAGGTGAAAGTTCACGGAATGCACGAGCATTTCGTAGCATTGTTTCAATGTTGGTTAGACTCACTGGCTCCGCCACCACCACCACCTCCTCCTCTTCCACCTGAGCATCACGCGGATCAAGATGGTGATCTGCTGCTTCCACGTAGTCAATAACATTGACGTTCACAACTTCACCATGATGAACCCACCTAGTATATGTGACCGACATCCCATACAAGTGTAGATGATTTTGCACAGTTGACTGGGGTCTTGTAACTGAATTCATACCACTGCTACACGGGCAGATCACATCTGATTTCAGACCACCGTACTCAGCTCTGATAAAGTTCATAAAGTTTTCAACCCCCTCGACATATGCAGCGGAGAATCTTTGAGCAGAAGTTATCCAAGTCCTGTACATCTGTTAGACATACAAATTAGTTCTTCTACTAGATATTACAGGAAAAACATATATCTTTTTTATGAAGTCGAGAAAAAAATACCTAGGTCGATGTCTAAAGCTATGGCAAGATATTTGGACGAGCAGATCTAAGTAACGAAATATATGTAAAGCTAATTCAGCAAACAGATTTGAGTGCTAAATTATGGCAGGCTGTTTCAGCAGTCAATGAGGCCGAGCACACAGCCATCGAACTATCGAAGGCCATCGCAGCAACAAAGATCGAGTGTAAAATGGTGTAGAGCTATTTCACCTAACAGATTGGCTACTAGACCATGGCAATCTACGTCACAGTAAATATATGGCAGGATATTTTAGCAACTAATCGGCCTTGGCATGCCATCTCAGCTAAGCAGATTGAGAGCAGAACAAGGCAAGGAAGCTTCTTAAGCAGAGCATATTGATAGTAAACTAATTTGGCAAACAGTGAGATTAACAGCGTCTATCAGCTAACATTCAGCGCTACACCGACATGAACGGGGCCTCAGTCTAGAATGCGCGTACTGTGGGAAAAGCTGACCGCCGTGCGTCTCCACACGAACATCGCCAGCGGTGGCGACGCTGAGCGCCGTGCGCCTCCACAAGAACGTAGCCAGAGGTGGCGGTGCGGCTAGAGTATGGCAGTCTACGAGAGCGTACTGTGGGAGCGAGAGGATCGCCGTGCGTCCCCTCGATGAACCGCAGCGCCGACGTATTGGCGCGGCGGGGAGGGCGGCTTTGGCGTAGTGAATGGAGTGGAGGGGGACGGGGGGAGGGGCATTTGAGGAATATTTGGTCGAAGGGCGATTGAATCGGATTTCGGGGGAAATTTTGTGGGGGGGGAGGATTTTCGTGCGGTTGTCGGGGAGTTTGGCGATGGTCGGTTTCTCCAAGTGCAGTCCCCGTGTCGGTGATGAGGCAAGCAAGCGCTGCGTTCGCTTGCATGAGCCGTGTGTAGGACCGAACGTGTGTGGGGTGCAATGCGACCGCGACAGGAGTGTTTTGAGTGTACAACCATTTTTCCTTTTAAACTAGTAGGTGCTTCGCCCCCTCAAAGAAAAATTTGTTGCTTCGCGCGATCCATCGATACTACTACTAGTAATCCGGTAATCCCGACTAAAACGGTGCGGCCGGGTCTTTTCCTGCGCGATATGCTGGGAGGTTGGCTTAGTTGGGTTTTTTAGATTTGTCTCGGTTCAATAAAAAGCAGAGTTGCTGATGATGGTGTGCCTGTCATCCTGTAATATTGGTCGTCCGATCTATATCCAACGGATAGGAAGGAAACTATGACAATTTACCCGCACTCCTCTCCACATTTGTAGATAAGGCTTTCCCTCGTTCATCCTTTTCTCTCACAAGATCTTGATCTTCTGTGCAATGCACGGGCATCTTGCTAGTACTCCCACAATATGTATATTATTGTGAAAGTTCATATAAATCAGCCGAGATTAATGCAAACACGGCAGATTTTCATTACATTTGCAACTTTTATAGGACAGAAAAATAAAAGAAACCCGACCCTAAACCTATTCTATGGCGGCGACCGACGTCCTCCATCTTCGATCTCTATGTACGGGGGAGGGGTTCAAGACCCGTGAAGTGAAGGTGCGGTCTCCAGCGAGGAAGAGTAGAACACGGGATACGGATCGTCCAGTTGGCACACCATGCCCTGCCGCCTCCCATGCCCTACTCATCCTCGGAGGAGTCCCTGACCTCGGCGGTGCCGAACGTTGGACGGCGGCAAGTAGGACGCGTGGCTGACGGTGCTCCCGTCGTCGGCCTCCAGCGTGGCCACCGCTTGTGCGGTCGCGTCCGCGTCCAGCTACGCCGCTATTGCGTCGCGAGAGGCGACTTGAGCGAGGGCGGGGACCTCGAGCTTCATCCCCGAAGACAAGCTCTCCCGCACAGCGTTCGCACTTGCGGTCATGGCGGATGTGGTGCCAGGTAGGAGGACGATGCGCTATGGTGTGGAGGTTAGCTGGGCGTTGTCGCTTTAAGTAGCGCATTCCGGTGAGGCCAAGCGTCCGGGTGCGTCATTAAGTCGCCGGAGTTGGTTCCTCGGGCATCGAGCCTCTTAACGACGACATACGAACGGACGGCATGAATGCTGGCAGCTGGCGCCGGCTGGGAACGCATCGCGCGACGGCGCGAGGGACGAGGTGTCACATCCCTAGCTTCTGTTATTGCACTAGGCTAGCTTCATGTGTGCATCATATTTAAATTTTGCTTAATTTTGAAATGGGGATTGATCAAACCCTAGCATCAATGCAATTCAAATAGGTTCAACCAAAATATTTTCAATGACCTCAAAATATCCTTTTAAAATGTTCATCCTTTATGGAAAAAAGGTGAAAGCCTCTACCAGAGATAATGCATATTTTTCTAGGACATTTTGGTCACTGAATTAAATCATATGTACTTTGCATTTGGGCATTTAAATGCTATTAAAAATTTTAAATGCTCAAATAATCATAAACTAGAATGTTTACTGTGGTATATATCCTAAACAGTAGCCATTATTAGTTTCATGATTTTTGGATCTATTTCAGTATTTTAAATAAAGCCCTAAAGACTGAAGAATAATAGAAAACAGAAACAATAAATAAAATAACACAGAGCGAGAGAGGGTTAGTACCTGGGCCTTACCTGGCGCCACCAACCGGCCCAGCACGGCCCAGCCCACTGCCGCTTCCCCTCGTGTCGTCTTCCTCCCTCGCCAGAAGGACAGAGGCGCGTGGCCGGAGCGCGCGGGCACACGCCCAGGCCACCTCCTGCCTCTCTGCCTGTCTCCCCGTCGCCCTGAGGGCGCCACGCGCTCCCCCTCGCCTCCCTCGACCGCTTGCTCATCCTCATCCCCTCCTCTGCCGCCCTCTCACCCCTGCGACCGAGCGCCACCATCGCCACCGACGCCGTTCGCCACAGCCACAGCCACCGCCCCGCCTCGCCGACGCCTCAGGAAGCTCTGCCTCGCCTCTCTCTTCATCCTCACCCAGACGAAAGGCGCCGGAAGCCCATGGATGCCGCTAGCTCCGCCGTTTCCTTCCTCGGCCACCGAGGACCGCCGCCGTCGATTTGCCGCCGTCTCCGCCTACCCGAGCTCGCTGAGACCATCTCCGACCCCGCTGTGAGCTCCACCTTCTTCTCCCCTTGTTCCCGTGCTCTTTTCCTCGCCATGGCCACCATTTCGCCGGTGACCGATTCGCGCCGCCGCCTGAGCTTCTCGCCGCTGTGGCCAGAGGCCGTGTTCGTCGCTCCTGGGCACGTGAACGTGCTCCAGACCTCGCCAGGAACCCAACCAACACCCCAACTCACTCTCTCGAGCGCTGCAGCCGCGTTCCGTACCCGGCCGAACTCCGGCCGCCGCTCCGCCCGTCGCCGCCGCCGCTACACCGCACCCCGGCACCTCCCGCTGCCTCCTTTAGATGTGCCGCACCGCCAGCTTGCCATAGCCGCAAAACACGAGCGAAACGGTGCTCGTTAGCGCCATCCCGAGCAACTCCGGCGCGCCTCCGCCGCGCTGGATGGTCGCTGCCGGCCACATTCCTGCGTGATGACGTGGCAGCGCGATTATTGTTAATCACTGCCAGCTAACCAACCTATAGTCGCTGACTAGTGGGCCCAGCGCCCTAATAGTTTTACCTTAATCACTAATTAGAGCAAGTGCCACTGACATGTGGGCCCAGGCCTTAACAAATCTAGATTAGGTTTAGTTTAATTTTAATTAACTCTGTTAGTTAACCGTGTCACTGACGTGTGGACCCCACACGTCAGGTTTGACCCGGACTGAGCCATTGACCTGCTTACGTCACTGTGAGGTCACGCTGACGCAATAATTACTTTCTGGAATTTAAATAAATCTTAAATGATTTATTATTTTCAGAAAAATGTCCAAAACTTCTAAAATTCATATAAAATCAACCGTAACTCAGAATGAAATAATTTATATATGAAAAATGATCAGAAAAATCCAATCTATCCATTGGTACTGGTTTCATGCATGATAAAGCAACTTAACCTTGCTGTTCATACCAAAACATGATAATGCACGTTATAAATTCATAACTCGAGTTTGAATTTGAACCCTTGGTTCAAATTAGCTCAAACCTTTCTGTTCCTAGTTGCATTAGGTCAAACACATTCATTTTGCCATGTCAAGATCATGCATCATATTGTTGCATTGCATTGATTGTGTTCCTCTCATTGTTGTAATTGTTCCCCCCTCATGAGGCGTGGTACAAGCGATGAGTTCGATGACACCGATGAAGAGATATACTATCTTGAAGTGCCGGGCAAGCAAAACCCCTTGTTCATTCCGACACAATCCCACTCTCGCTCCTGCTCTCTTTTCTTGCATTAGGACAACAACGTTTCAACTGTTACATGCTGCGGTAGTTGAACCCTTTATCCTCTGCATGACTGTCATTGCCACAGTAAATAGATGAAACCCACTAGCATGAGTAGGAGTTGTTTGAGCCCTGATGTGCCTACTCATTCATGCTTGTTTTTCATGCCTGCTATTGCTTAGAGTTGAGTCAGGTCTGATTCATCGGGAATGAATCAGAGGTGTGTGAACATGTCCTACTGTGTGTGAGCTAAGTGTGTGAACACGATTTGGTAAAGGTAGCGGTGAGAGGCCATGTAGGAGTACATGGTGGGTTGTCTCATTGCAGCCGTCCTTAGGAACTGAGTTATGTGTTTGTGATCCATGAACAGCTACTACCATGCATTGGAATGCTTAAGTGCCCCTCTCGGCTTCTTAATCACCCTTGATCTCTGTCCAGGAGTTGCAACTAGTTTCTGGTGTTTGTAGGTAGTGTTAGTAGTCTACCAAGCGGCACCCGATGCAGTGGGCTTGGGACAGACTTAGGCTGATGTACGGTGTACCAAGTGGCACCGGATGGTGGGCTTGGGAACCTGCTCACATCGTTTGGGGCCGTGAGCGACACCCGGCGGATCTCCTTGCGGATGGAACCCGAATAGGCGATAAACACGGACGAGAGACTTGAGTGTTTAGGTAGGCGTGGCCGACTCCTCGCCCCGGCTTCCGCTTGAAGGTTGCCGAGGTACATGGCGTGTCTGAGGCGATAAGTGGCGAGCGTGTGTGAAGAAGTACACCCTGCGGGGTTATCATTATCTATTGAATAGCCGGATTCCTCGGATATGGAAACTTGGACCCTTGCATAGTTCATAGACAAGTGAAAGTGGATACTCTAAAATACGCAAAATAAGTGTGAGTGCTATGGATGGCGTTCTCGTGAGGGAGGCGGAGCGGATCCATAGTGGTGTATTGATATGGTGAATATGTGGACTCGTGTGCGCCACCTCAAAGAGTTACTTGCGATCGTAGTTCGGGATAGCCACCGAGTCAAAGCTGGCTTGCTGCAGATTACACTCCACCACCCCTTTGTTGATAATGATGCATATGTAGATAGTTACGATGTAAGTCTTCTTTGGGTACATTTGTACTCACGTTTGCCTATTTTATGTTTTTGTAGAGAGACTTCAGTCTCGCTAGTAGTTCCGCTTGGACTTCGACGTTTAGCTTGTTACCTCAGCTACGATCTTGTGCCCTCGGCAGGATCTAGTAGATAGTCAGGCTTCTCAACCTTTTTCATTTGTAGCTGTCTGTACTCTGACATGTTAAGCTTCCGCATGTGCTTTGACTTGTATGCTCTGAATGCTGGGTCGAGAGACCCATGTTTGTAATATCTCGCTCCTCGGAGCCTAATGAATAAATACTTGAGTCATAGAGTCATGTTGTGATGCCATGTTGTATTTGCACATATCGAGCATATTGTGTGTATGTTATTGAAATGCTTGGTATGTGTGGGATCTGACTATCTAGTTGTTTATCTTTAGTAGCCTCTCTTACCGGGAAATGTCTCCTAGTGTTTCCACCGAGCCATGGTAGCTTGCTACTGCTCCGGAACACTTAGGCTGGCCGGCATGTGTCCTTCTTCGTTCTCGTATGCATCCTTCGGAAAATGTCACGCGATGGATACCGGAGTCTGTTAGCCGCTACAGCCCGGTTCACCGAGTCTGCTAGCCCAGTGCTACAGCCTGGATTCACTCGTTGATGACCGACACGTTCGATTTGGGTCATGGATGCTGTCCTCGTAAGTTTGTGCCACTTTTGGTTTACGACTAGCCATGTCAGCCCAGGCTCCTTATCATATGGATGCTAGCGACACTATCATATCGTGTGCCAAAAGGCGCTAAACGGTCCCGCAAAGGTAAGGCGACACCCGTGGGAATACCGTGCGTGAGGCCGCAAAGTGATATGAGGTGTTACATGCTAGATCGATGTGGCATTGAGTCGGGGTCCTGACACGAGGGCTTTCGTGTGCCAAGTAGTCAGCTATGGTCATGGCAACGTTAGAGATGCCCTTTGCTCAAATGCGATCCCCGCATGTCATTGAAAAAGCAAGACGACCCGGCATGGTCTCAGGTCCAGAGGATGCAGTTGGCGCGCTACACCACTCCGCGGACGCGTCGAGGCGCCCCGTGCATCCTTGACGAGCCGGGTGTTGGGGTGTGTTTGGATTGTGGCCAAAGTGCACCTTACCAAAATTTTGGTCATACCCAAAAATTGGTCTTTGTTTGGATGGTTGCCATTTTTTTGGCATGCCAATGAACTCTAGCCAACTCTAGTTCATTTTTCTTGCCAATGTCAGCCAAATCATGGGCAACTAAAACCTCAACCAAAATTCTGGTCATGACCCAAAGATTAGTCTTTTTTGGATGGTTGCCATTTCTTTGTCATGCCAATGAACTCTAGCCAACTATAGTTCTTTTTTCTTGCCAATGTTGGCCAAATCATGGGCAACCTATACCTCAACCAAAATTTTGGTCAAGACCCAAAGATTGTTCTTTGTTTGGATGGTTGCCATTTCTTTGGCATGCCAATGAACTCTAGCCAACTATAGTTCATTTTTCTTGCCAATGTCGGCCAAATCATGGGCAACCAATACCCGAACCAAAATTTTGGCTACCCAATTCTTTGTGGGGCAACCTTGGGCACAAACCAAACATACCGTTGGTCGTGCCACAGCACTAACGCCACCCTCAGCACACTGAAACCGACCGTGTCTAGCGAAGATATGAGTGTGTCGCTCACCGCGGTCGTTGTGTCCAGAGGCGGTGCTGCAGCTGCGCCCCGTTGTTGGCCCAACGACCCACATGAACAGTTGTCGGTGGCGAGGAGGTCGTGGGCCAGCTCCTCCATTGGACTAGTCTGCGCTACGTCGTCCCGACGGGTGTGCCCCACATGTCGGTTTCCCTGTTTTCCCGGCCATATTCGAGCGTCAGTGCTCCGCGTTGCGCATTAGGCCTTTCACTATGTAGGCCAAGCGAGACAACTTATTGTTTATTTGAGCCGTTAAAGTGTAATCATGTGGCCTTTGCTTATTTCTCATTCCTCTCCAACCCTCTTCTCCATCAATCATTTCGCCCTCCAGTCGATTCCATCCTCCCGCATGCCTCATTTGAATATTCCGCCGAGTATCATTCTCTTGTACCCACCCTAGTCCTCTTTCAATAGATCTCTGAACCCCGAGATGAAATCGAGAGGGAACGAGTGGGGGCACATTATACCTAAGGCGGATTCAAAATTTTGAACCGGTGATCATAGCATCCGCAAATAATATATAAAGGGTATTCAATGTTCGTTTCATTTTTGAACGTAAAATATACTCCCTCCTATCCTTTCTACTTTACATCTAAGTTTATGTGTAGTCAAAGTATCTCTACTATGATAAAAAAGGTATGAACGTTCAACAACGCCCAATCAATATTGTTAGATTCGTACGTACTCCTAAATTTGTACTCGAGATGGTTTCCAATTTGACTATTGACAAGATTAATAGTACATGAGATGTATAATGTGAAAATTATATCATTGGAAACTCCTTTCACATACAAAATTAATCGTATGCTTTGTGTAAGATGCATATCATATATTATTACTCTAACATTTGGTCAAAGTTAGCCTCGAAAAACGCATTAGACCCTGTATGCTTTGTGTAAGTTGCATGTCATATATAATTACTCTAACATTTGTGTAAGTTTCATGTCATATATTATTACTCTAACATTTGGTCAAAGTAGTATAGTGGAAGTGGATCCTCTGACGTAGGTATCCCTGCCTTACCCTCCCTTTCGGTCACTTACTGGCGGACCCCATGCTTCCTAGGCCCCGTATGTTAGTTACTCAATGGGTTCGGCCACGTCAGGGGATCCTCATCCGTAGTATACTCCCTCTGTTTTTATTTACTCCGCATAAAACAGAGGGAGTGGTGGTATAATAAATGACGTGGGCGGGGGAGGGGAGGGACGTCCATTTGCTCTCAACTACGGTCCCACAAGCGAGCGAAAACGCAAGACGAAGAGCGTTCCATTCGGTGAGCGACGTGGAGGGTCCAGCGTGCCGGGCTGCAACGCGAACGCGACAAGAGCGATGTACAGTCAAAACCGATTGACCGGTCGTCACCGGAACCACTATTCACACCAGAACCTTCGCTGCTTGGCCTACGCCAGCCACTGCCCTAAAACCACACCAAATCTCCAGCCCATTACCCCACCTTTCGATCCCCTAGCCCGCATCAAGCGTCCCCTAGTTCACCGGAAAGCCATGGTGCACCGCAAGATCACTTACTACAACATGCCGACGCTGGAGCGCCACGCAGAAATCACGGCGGCGGTCGGCGCCACAGACCTCCGTTCCCAAGCTCGCTTTGCGGCGGGCCAATCCCCGAGTTCTCTGGAGCCAAGCTACAAGGAGGAGGAAGCCGATCCAATGTTCATTGCGGAGGTCGCGGCGCAGAAGGTCCCCGATGGGTATGAGATGATGGACGTCGACTTCGTGCCGGCGTCCGAGTCCCCCATGGTGCAGGCGGACCAGCGGTTCAACATGGCGATACTAAAGGAGGACCGGGAGGCAGAGGCTCAACTCGACGCGGAGCGCGCGCATGCCGCTGCCGTCTAGGCTCTCTTGCAGGCGGAACTGGATGTTGTGGATGTGAACCGGGTGGCGGAGTCTCAACCTGGGGCGGAGCGCGTGGATGCCACTGCCATCGAGGCCCTCCTGCAGGCGGAACCGGACGTCCTAGACATGAACCGGGCGGCAGAGCTCGACTCAACGTAGAGCACGCGGACGCCGCTCTCATCGATGCCTTCCTGCAGGCGGAACCGGACGTCCTAGACTTGAACCGGGCGGCGGAGGCTCAACTCGACGCGGAGCGCGTGGATGCTGCTGCCATCGAGGCCCTCCTGCAGGCGGAACCGGACGTCCTCGACTTGAACCGGGTTGTGCTCTCGTCCGTGCAGAGCGCCCGCACGCTCCGTGAGGGAGTCCTGGACTAGGGGGTGTCCGGACAGCCGGACTATCATCGTCCGCCGGACTCCAAGACTACGAAGATACAAGATTGAAGACTCCGTCCTGTGTCCGGATGGGACTTTCCTTGGCGTGGAAGGCAAGCTTGGCGATACGGATATGTAGATCTCCTACCATTGTATCCGACTCTGTGTAACCCTAGCCTCCTCCGGTGTCTATATAAACCGGAGGGCTTTAGTCCGTAGGACAACATACATTACAACAATCATACCATAGGCTAGCTTTAGGGTTTAGCCTCCTTGATCTCGTTGTAGATCCACTCTTGTACTACCCATATCATCAATATTAATAAGGCAGGACGTAGGGTTTTACCTCCATCGAGAGGGCCCGAACCTGGGTAAAACATCGTGTCCCTCGTCTCCTGTTACCATCCGCCTAGACGCACAGTTCGGGACCCCCTACCCGAGATCCGCCGGTTTTGACACCGACATTGGTGCTTTCATTGAGAGTTCCTCTGTGTCGTCACCGATAGGCTTGATGGCATCTACAACCAACGACGCTGTCCTGGGCGAGACTTTTCTCCCCGGACAGATCTTCATATTCGGCGGCTTCGCACTGCGGGCTAATTTGCTTGGCCATCTGGAGCAGATCAAAAGCTACGCCCCTGGCCGTCAGGTCAGATTCAGAAGTCTAAACTTCACGACCAACGTCCGCGGAGACTTGATCTTCGACGAACTTGAGCCACAGCCGAGCGCGCCGCACTGTGACGATGGGCACGATCTAGCTCTGCCGCCGAACAGTGCCTTGGTGGCCGCACATGAATCCGCTTCGGCCATCAGTCCGGAGCCGATCGCGCAGATTGAGGATCGGTGGATAGACGCCGCCTCGGGGGCTTCAACTTCCACGACGATGGAGCCGAACATTAATCTTGTCCCCCGCGAAACTCGCGATTCCGAGGTGCCGGACTCCTTGCCGCACTCTGAACCTCCCGCACCCCTACCAATCGATTCGGATTGGGCGCCGGTTATGGAATTCACTGCCGCGGACATCTTCCAACACTCACCTTTTGGTGACATCCTAAATTCGCTAAAGCATCTCTCGTTATCGGGAGAGTCCTGGCCGGACTATGGCCAGGATGGTTGGGGTACGGACGACGAAGAAATTCAGAGCCCACCCACCACCCACTTTGTAGCCACTGTCGACGATCTAACCGACATGCTAGACTACGACTCCGACGACATCGACGCTATGGATGATGATGCCGGAGACGAACAGGAACCAGCGCCTACATGGCACTGGAAGACCACCTCGTCATATGACATATATATGGTGGACACCCCAAAAGACGGGGACGGCGAAGAAGCAGCGGAGGCAGACTCTTTAAAGAAGCAGCCCAAACGCCGGCGTCAGCGGCGCCACTCTAAATCCCGCCACAGCAAGAATGGAGATTCTGGCACAGGAGATAACAATACCCCAGAGAGTGCCGAAGACAATCCTCCAAAGAAGACTCAGCGCAGGAGGATGCGAAGCAAGCCCTCACGAGAGGCGGCGGCATTTAAGAGGTTGAGGATCATAACTATATGCCTCCCTCCGAAGGCGAAGCAAGCCTCAACGATGACGAATTCGTCGTACCTGAGGATCCCGTCGAACAAGAGTGTTTCAAGCGCAAGCTTATCGCCACAGCAAATAGCCTAAAGAAAAAGCAGCAACAGCTTCAAGCTGATCAGGACCTGCTAGCCGATCGATGGACCGAGGTCCTCACGGCCGAAGAGTATAAACTCAAACGCCCCTCCAAAAGCTACCCAAGATGCAAGCTGCTCCCCCGATTAGAGGAGGAAGCATACATACCTCCATCACCAGCGCACGATATGGCTGACCGACCACCCGGTGGTCGTGACAGAGAGGCATCCAGGCCCCCAGCCAAGACCGTACCCCGGCATCGCTCCAAAAGTACGAAGCCAAGAGGGAACGCGCCGGACTTGCAAGACATATTGGAGGACAAAGCAAGGCAATCCAGATCCATCTACGGATCACGTGGGCGCCCCACGACCCATGACGAATACTGTCGCACCGTATACAATAACCCCGGCCGGGCCGAACACAGCAGACAGCGCTCTCTCGAGCTGCGTCGCGACATTGCTCAATACAGAGGCGCCCCACACCCGCTATGCTTCACTAACGAAGTAATGGATCATCAAATCCCCGAAGGGTTCAAACCCGTAAACATTGAATCTTACGATGGCACAACAGACCCTGCGGTTTGGATCGAAGATTATCTTCTCCACATCCATATGGCCCGCGGTGACAATCTCCATGCCATCAAGTATCTCCCACTCAAGCTTAAAGGACCAGCTCGGCATTGGCTAAACAGCTTGCCCGCAGAGTCAATTGGGTGCTGGGAAGACCTAAAAGCTGCATTCCTCGACAACTTCCAGGGCACGTATGTGCGACCACCAGACACCGATGACCTAAGCCACATTATTCAGCAGCCAGACGAATCGGCCAGACAATTCTGGACACGGTTCTTGACAAAGAAAAACCAAATCGTCGACTATCCGGATGCAGAGGCCCTTGCAGCCTTCAAGCAAAACATCCGGGACGAATGGCTAGCCCGGCACCTGGGGCAGGAAAAGCCGAAATCCATGGCAGCCCTCACATCATTAATGACCCGCTTTTGCATGGGAGAGGACAGCTGGCTAGCTCGCAGCAACAATCTCCGTAAAAATTCTGGCAGTCCGGATAATAAGGACAACAATGGCAGGTCACGTCGAAACAAAAAACAAACGCCGCATTAACGGCGACGATAAGGAGGATAAGGCAGTCAACGCCGGATTCCGAGGCTCTAAACCCGGTCAGCAGAAGAAGCCATTCAAAAAGAACCACTCCGGGTCCGTCCAACTTGGACCGAATACTCGACCGCTTATGCCAGATACATGGCACCCCTGAAAAACCAGCTAATCACACTAATAGAGATTGTTGGGTGTTCAAGCAGGCAGGCAAGTTAATTGCTGAAAACAATGACAAGGGGCCAAACAGCGACGACGAGGAGGAGACCCGACCGCCAAACAATAGAGGACAGAAGGGTTTTCCCCCACAAGTGCGGACGGTGAACATGATTTACGCGACCCATATACCCAAGAGGGAGAGGTAACGTGCACTAAGGGACGTCTATGCGATGGAGCCAGTCGCCCCGAAATTCAATCCATGGTCCTCTTGTCCGATCACTTTCGATCGAAGAGACCATCCGACCAGCATACGCCATGGCGGATTCGCCGCATTGGTTTTAGACCCAATCGTCGATGGATTTCACCTCACGAGAGTCCTGATGGACGGCGGTAGTAGCCTGAACCTGCTTTATCAGGATACAGTGCGCAAAATGGGCATAGACCCCTCAAGGATTAAACCTACAAAGACAACCTTTAAAGGTGTCATACCAGGAGTGGAAGCCAACTGTACAGGCTCAGTCACACTGGAAGTGGTCTTCGGATCCCCGGATAATTTCCGGAGCGAGGAGTTAATCTTCGACATAGTCCCGTTTTGCAGCGGCTATCACGCTCTGCTCGGACGAACCGCGTTTGCAAAATTCAACGCGGTGCCGCATTATGCATACCTCAAGCTCAAGATGCCAGGCCCTCGTGGAGTCATCACGGTCAACGGGAATACGGAACGCTCCCTCCGAACGGAGGAACACACAGCGGCTCTCGCGGCAGAAGTACAGAGCAGCCTCTTAAGGCAATTCTCAAGTCCGGCCGTTAAACGGCCGGATACAGCAAAACGCGCCCGAAGCAATACCAACCAAGACCACCTGGCGCGATTAGAGCACGCGTAGCAACGCGGCCCCAACCCTCGCCCGCGCATGATAGCAAGAATAACACTTCGCGTACATCATTACGCTTTGGAGATACCATGGGCGCGAGGGAAGGCACGATCGCAATGGACCCAGTGCGGTTCGACCACACCAGGGCTCGCAAGTGTGCCCCCTTTTTTTTTTTTTCCTTCTTTATGTACACAGGACTCCGTTAACTGAAGCCTGTCCGTGGCGAACCCGCCGAACTCATGATGCTGTGATCGGGGACTAAAGAAGGCTGCATTTAACACTCGTGTGGTCTCAATTACGAGCATTAAATTCGATCATATACACCAAGTCCGCAGCTCACCCCTGGAGGGGGACATGTTTACTTAGTCCAAATCCCTTGCTTACCACACTATTTGTATCAGTCCGCATTCATAGCAGACTTTCTTTCATAACTAATGCAGCACCTTTTTGACTGCAATTGCATTACCTTATATATATATATGCTCATTATATGACATCTTGCACCCGTATATTTTGGTATGGCCTAATATGCCAGGGGCTTATGCTCCCCACACTATGGTGTGATAAGTCCGAACACTTTCATAAGCGCGGCACCCCGAACTTATAGCATTATGTGAATCGGCTCCGAATCATGTCTTGGGTCAACAGTTGGGTTTGCCCGGCTCCCACGTTTTGGTGCCTTACGTTCCATTCTGTCGGCTAAGGTGGCACTGGGAGAACCACTGCGATTGCGCCCCGGTTGAGTCGGGCGAGCGCCTTAGTGGAGAAAGCTAAAACTGACTGGCATGATAAGGCGAGAGACTGGTCGCTGTTCGAGAGGTCTTTTCGGTCCTTAAAGACTCACGCCGCTTGAAGCGAGTTCGGACCATGTCCGACGAAAGGCGTGGATAGCGCCCGGATTCGGTGTTCGAATACCGAGGGCTTCACTAAATTTAAAATTATAGAATTCTATGGCTAAGTGAGAGTGTTCAAGCATTATAAGTCCGGTTGCCTTGTTCGTTGTGTTGAGCGCCTCCCTAGATGGACCCAAAAATGGGAACAAGAGTGCTCAAGTTTATCCCAAACACCCCAGCACTCGTGGCTTGGGGGCTGAAGCCAACGACTTGCCATCTCTCAGATTTTATAAATGGCCGCATAGAAGGTAATATTTTAAATTAGACAAGGTTTCTTAATGCGCACATGAACAATGTTTCAGCGCACAGGATAATACATAACGAGTTTACTCAAAGATTACATTTCTGGGGCACTCATCCGCAATATCGCGGGCTCCCTTCAGCACAGTTTTATAATACATTTCAGGCGTGCGATACTCCTTGCCCGGTGGCGGTGGGTCCGTGAGAAGCTTCTCCGCATCCAACTTGCCCCAGTGCACTTTTGTGCGGGAAGGGCCCGACGAGCACCTTCAATACAGGCGGAGCGCTTGATCACCTCCACCCAGGGGCATGCATCCACCAGCCGCCCGACGAGGTCAAGTAGCTCCTGGCATGACCTGTTCGAAGCCACACCGGACTATAAGGCCCTTCATGGCCTCTTCAGCTACCTTGTGGAGTTCGACCAGGTTGCTTCACTGGTCGCTTGGGGGCACGCCGGTGTCCGCCTCAGCATCATCGAGACCGAAGACTTTCTCCGTCGAGCTCCCCTCCTCGCCACGATAGAATGCGGTGGCATCGGATGCACTACGCGGCAGATCTGCAAACGCCCCTCGAGAGCTCCGAATGGGGGTAAGTGTCAGGTAGTTTACATTAACATGCCTGCTTTGCATGAAAAATGCCTTACCCGCCGCTATCTTCTTTATATCTTCAACCTCCTGAAAGACCTTATGGGCCTCGGCCTTGGCGGACTTGGCACTTTTGAGAGCCGAGGCAAGCTCGGACTCTCATGTCTTGGAGTCACGCTCCAAACTCTCATGCTTCTCGATGAGAGCCTGGAGCTCTTGCCGAACATCCGCCACCCATGCCTCCTTCTTTTCTCGCTCTGCCCGTTCCGCGGCCGCACTGCGTTCGGCCGCGGACACATCCTCCTTCAGGGCTGCCACCTTGTTAGCGGCCCCTGTAATACCCATATTATCCTTGTTAACTTTATTGCAACCAAAACCCTTTTCTGTAAGGTAACTATTCAAAGTGGTGTTACTCACCTTCTTTGTCCTCGAGCTGCTTCTTGGCATGACCGAGCTCTTGCTCGGACCGCTCGAGATCCTTCTTCAACACATCGACCTCCCCCGATAGTGCGGCAGAGGTCAGCAGCGCAGCCTGCAAACCCATATTGACATATTTTAAGAAACCCTGCGTATATCTTGTTAGATCCTCAGTCCGGCTTTTCTTTCCGAACACCGAACTGAGCATCAGGGGCTACTTTCTATGCGGTATTACATTACATAATTTTAACTTCTTACCTCAAAGCCTGTAAAAAGGCTGCTGCAGGCTTCGGTCAGCCTGCTCTTGGCAAGCTGAACCTTTTGAATCACCGCACTCATGATAGTGCGGTGTTCTTCCTCGATGGAAGCGCCTTTAAGCGCCTCACAAAAGTTATCCGGCGCCTCCGGTTGGACGGAGGTCGCCGGTGTCACGGTCTTGCCCTTCTTTCGAAGGGGCCGCCCGCTGGACTCTGGAACCACTGCAGGTTCCGATGTAGAGTCTGGCACAAAGTCCGGGAGGCAGCCTGACGGCGCCTCCTGAGCCTCCTCCTGATGGGTCCCTCTCTGGGATCCCACCTCGGCGTCCTCGCTGGCGCGGGGGGTAGTGGCAGTCGGAAGTGAATCCACATCGGACGGGGCCAATGACCCGCTTGATGAAGCGGGGAGATCATCATCAGCCGGACTACGGACAGAATGCGGCGTTAGAGGGACACTACGCGACACGAAAGAAATTGCATATCAAGGATCCGGATACTTACGATCTGGCCGGACGCCTGGCCCTTGGAGGCCACTCATCTTCGCCAATGGTGGTGTTGGCGAACTGTCCGGGGATAGTCCTCCCCTCTTGGTCCTTGGCCTCCCCTATTGGGGAAGCCTTCCTCTTCTTCTCTCCTCCTCCGGGAGAGTCCTCCTCCTCCTCCTCGTCTTGGGGAGGAGTCCGCCTCGTCGTCGGAGACCTGATTATGGAACTCTTTCGAGTCCTCGCGCCACCTTCTTGGCCTTCTTCTCCGCACCACATGCGGTGCCGAACCAGCAGCCCTGCTAAACGGGCGCCCACTGGGTCTTCTCGCATGGGAGCCGGGCTGATAAGCTGCTTGGCCTTCTCCATCCATTCCTGTCAAAGGAAAAGAAAGAATGAAACCCTCTTAGAATCAATT
Organism: Aegilops speltoides; assembly: GCA_021437245.1. Taxonomy (NCBI): domain Eukaryota; kingdom Viridiplantae; phylum Streptophyta; class Magnoliopsida; order Poales; family Poaceae; genus Aegilops; species Aegilops speltoides. Next base: position 53,538,591 of record CM038141.1, read on the forward strand.
CAATTACTACAAAGTGTCCCGTAATGGGGTTGAATCACTTACCTCGTCAGTTGGATGATGCGAGCTAAATCCGCGATCTTCCGTCACGGATGCGGGGGCTTCGGCGCCCTTAAACAGCACCCTCCAGGCGCCTTCGTATGTCGTATCGAAGAGCCCGCTCAGCGCCTGGTGTTGTTTCGGATTAAACTCCCACATATTAAATGCCCGTTCTTGGCATGGGAGAATCCGGCGGATGAGCATGACTTGGACCACGTTGACGAGCCTGAGCTTATTGCTCACCAGCTTCTGGATGCAGGCTCGGAGTCCCGTCACCTCCCTCGGATTTCCCCACAGCAAGCCCTTCACTTTCCAGGAGGTGAGCTGCGTGGGGACGCCAGATCTAAACTAGGGGGCCGCCGCCCATGTGGGCTTGCGCGGCTCGGTGATATAGAACCACCCCGATTGCCACCCCTTGACGGAGTCCATGAAGGCCCCTTCGAGCCAAAGAACGTTGGGCAACTTACCCAACATGGCGCCTCCGCATTCCACTTGCGTGCCCTTCACAACCTTCGGCTTGACGTTGAAGGTCTTGAGCCACAGGCCGAAGTGGGGCTGGATGCAGAGGAAGGCCTCGCACACGACGATAAACGCCGAGATGTTGAGGATGAAGTTTGGCGCCACATCGTGGAAATCCAGGCCGTAGTAGAACATGAGCCCCCGGACGAATGGGTGGAGTTGATAGCCCAGTCCATGGAGGAAGTGGGGAAGGAAGACGACCCTCTCATGAGGCCCATGGGAAGGGATGAGCTGCCCCTCGTCGGGCAGCCAATGCGCGATATCGCCGGAGAGGTATCCGGCGCTGCGCAGCTTGGTGATGTGCTCCTCCTTAACGGTGGAGACCAACCATTTGCCTCCCGCTCCGGACAAATTCGGAGAAGGTCGAGGCGAGATGTGCGAGCTTGGGCGTTGGAGCTTGAGTGCGCGGAGATGGATAAGCAAAGGTGGAAGAAGGCGTAGGTCAGAAGGTAAATCCTTATCCCTTATATGTAGGCGGACGAAACTGTGCGTCCCCCACCGTCCTGGTAAAACTCCCTTATCTCCCAAGCGCCACCATCAATGGCGCGGTTGGGTTACCCACATCCGTATTGATGAGAATCCCGGAATAAGGGGAACACGATCTCTACTTCGACAAGACGTGCCAAGGAAACCGCTTCGCTAAACGTGCTGAGGTGGTATAGTAAAAACGATTCAAGAAAAAGCCTGGTAGCAGTGTGATGTCATGTCGGATAATACGTCAGCAGATTGGACTAGTGTACATTTTATTCTCTCTATGGTGGAATGTGGAATTTATTTTGCAGAGCCGGACACTATCCTGGTGTTCATGATCTTCTCTGGATTATTCAAGGGAGGAACCCGCGTTGCAATGTCGAACATTATGCGCGCCGGACTTATCGTCATTGAAGCCTGGTTCAGGGGCTACTGAGGGAGTCCTGGACTAGGGGGTGTCCGGACAGCCGGACTATCATCGTCCGCCGGACTCCAAGACTACGAAGATACAAGATTGAAGACTTCGTCCTGTGTCCGGATGGGACTTTCCTTGGCGTGGAAGGCAAGCTTGGCGATACGAATATGTAGATCTCCTACCATTGTAACCGACTCTGTGTAACCCTAGCCTCCTCCGGTGTCTATATAAACCGGAGGGCTTTAGTCCGTAGGATAACATACATTACAACAATCATACCATAGGCTAGCTTTAGGGTTTAGCCTCCTTGATCTCGTGGTAGATCCACTCTTGTACTACCCATATCATCAATATTAATCAAGCAGGATGTAGGGTTTTACCTCCATCGAGAGGGCCCGAACCTGGGTAAAACATCGTGTCCCTCATTTCCTATTACCATCCGCCTAGACGCACAGTTCGGGACCCCCTACCCGAGATCCGCTGGTTTTGACACCGACACTCCGCTTGAACGAGTAGCTGGAGGCCGAGGACAACCACGGTGCGGAGACACACGTTGGCAGCGACGGCTGGTTCGCGCCGGCAGCCAAAGAAGACGAGGCCGTCTCTTTTCACAAGCAGTGATAGTTTTTCTTTATGTTGTTGTTTTTATGGATCTTTTGCTGTGTAAAATCATACTGTACTATATTTGATATGCAAGTCGCCTGACTTGGGTCAGTCTACCATTTCAGGCGGTTGGATGAATATCCTACGTCTCCTAACCCTTCTTTCCCTCTTCCTCACCTCTTCTTCTTCCCCAACAGACCACCGCACGGGCCTTATGGATACTCCCCAACATGCGGTTGGATGAACATACTCTATGAACAAAAATTATGTGTCAGCGATAGGATGGCTGAGTTTGGTATGTTCACATGCGACAGCACGTGTCAGTGAGGGTGCGTTCCCTTTGTTGGGTTTGCGGCGTGCAGGAGCGACTATGTGAGGGTGCGGTGCGACCGCGGCATGCAAGAGCGACCGTGTGAGGGTGCGGTGCAACCGCGACAACCGTGCGCAAGTGTACCTCCTTCTCATGTTGAAAACTTTAGGCAAGCTTGGCAAAAATGTGTGGCGAAGTTTGGCAATGCAAGGCCTAGACCCAAACAGGATAAGCACGTACGTACTAGGAGTACTAGTGTTAAAAATAAAGGCGGGGTTTTCCTTCGCGGGATTTAATCGATACAAATCCTCGTTTCACGTGTCAATTAATGCGTATTTTTTTCTCGAAAGACCAAAGAGCTAACCATCTCACTCCTCATCGCTTGATTAACGCAGCGCCATGCAAACCAACCTTCTCACTTCTGCATGCATGCAGGGGATATTAATGTCCTTGGTTGCTAACCCCATCAATTTTGCCTTGATTAGTGTTAGTGGCCCTTTGAAAATTGTAATTTTGATAATACTAGCCTTGTGTACAAAAAATGGAGGTAGTAACTATATTTGACTTCCTTCCCCATTGCGGTGACATCGACGATTTTTTTTTGTGGTTTGGCGAAGTGCGTTCGACGGAGAACACCATTGAGGGAGACCACGGTAAGTCGATCGCAAGTGCCGCCTGCAAGCCGAGACAACCGCCTTATTTGCATCCAGGAAGTCCTTTACTAGTACTACTACTAGGAGTACTAGAGCGGTGAAATGGTTTCTCGAAGAAGACGATGGAGAAGCGGAGTCAGCGAAGAGTGAAATGATGGTTGCTTCGTCCGTGCTTTGTGATATGATGCCTCACTGCTTTGTGATTTGTGATAGAAGGGACAGGGGAGTAGACTCTGTGCTCTATACTATACTACATGCGTCCAATCATGGGAGAAAGAGGAGAGACGTTGCATTTTTTTATTCCTTCAATCAATCAATCAAGGAGCTTCAGTTCCATCTTTTTGGCTTGGGGAACACCGTCCACAATGATTCCCACGATGCCAAAAGCTATTTTCACATTTGGCTACACATTGTGGATGCACTTAACCTTACCATTTGGTTTTGCTTCTGCGTGCTATATATACAAATCTCAATTATATTGATCTAAAAAATTATAGAATCAAGATTAGTAAAAAGGAGGTGATTTTGCTGTGCGGATGGCAGTTTGCTAACATGTGGTCCCACGTGTCAGTGCTTTACCAAGCCGATCCGCGTCACACATGAGGCAGAACAACGGCAGAAGCAACACGTGGTTAAGTTGAAGAAGATGAGGGAGAAGCAGATTCAGCAACGAGTGAAATGATGGTTGCTTCGTCCCTCCAACTTCTTTTTTTAGCATTATTACTTCATCCCTCCAACTTAACTGCAGGAAAGGTGCAGCTTTGTGATTTGACGCCTTATTGCTCATTACTACGCCGGCGCCATGACTGGGTGCTTCACCCCGGCTGCTCTGCACTGTATTCCGGTATGGCACGTGGACCCGGTAGCTTGATGTCCCACATGTCGGCGAAAGGGACTAGAAGATTTATGAAAGCGAGCGCTCCACTCTTATGACGGAGGAGTAGGCGACACGACAAAGACGATGATCATCACTTGTCTTGTATAGTACTATAGTTTGCTGTTTCGCACGATCCATCGATACAAACCTGATTAAACAGGAAAGGGCAGGATTTTTCCCGCGCGGTAGATGATACTGGAAATACATTTCAAAGGCAATTTTAATATATGCAAACTGAATAATTATAAGTAACAATATGATATCTAGTAAAACTAAAAACACATATGATTTATTGTGTTAGAGTGTAGTAGTAGTGCTGTATTGCATAGTTGTTAGATGTAAGATGCGAGAACGTGTAGAGATGTAGTTTTGGAGGGCCTACAGAGACAAAAGTGTAATACGGTCACCGAACTTCAGAATAAGCTGATTACGGTCACTATATACGTTGCGGTGATTATCTGGTCACATGCTCACAGTTCAGCATTCGATTGCACTCTGTTGACCGGCCAAATAGTCTACGTGGCGCCATGTTGACTAGTTAAATTGACCACATTCCTTGTGGGTCCCACCTGTGAGTTCGCATAGGGAAAAGGTCAGATAAACACAAATTTACATAGGCACGACAAGGCTCCAACCCGTGCGCGGGAATCACCTGGTTGTGTATGTGTCTGTCAGGGCCTGATGTGTGCGCATGCACGTGTAGGTTGAGCACTTGAGCGTGAGAGTCTGTGTTGCTCGTGTGGTGTACTGGTGTGTGCATGCATGCGTGCGTGTGTGCGTGTGAGTGTGGCGTGCGTGCGTGGCTGCATGTGTACGTGTGACTGTTGCGTGCGTGCGTGGGTTCATGTGTTTGTGTGAGTGTTGCGTGGATGCAGTTCGTGTGCATGCGTGCGTGTGTGTATAATCACCACACCAGCTCCTGTGTTTTAAAAAAGACGGCTCAACATACCAATACAAGGCCACCTTGTCCGCTGTGCCCGCGGTCATGACTTCGAACCACCGTCAAAATATATTTTTTGTCGTTTGTTTTCATTCTTACTAGCAAGATGCCCGTGCGTTGCACGTAACATCAAGATGCATTTGTATGACTTGTTTATCTTGTGAGAGAAAAGGATGAACGAGGGAGGCCTTATTTGCAAATGTGGAGAGGTGTGTGGGTACCTTTTTGCAAAATTTCCATAATTTCTTTCCTATCCATCAGATATAAATCAGACGGCCTATATTGCAGGATGACAGGCACACCATCATCACCAACTCTAATTTTTATAAGAGTGTATTTTATGTATTTTATAAGAGTGTAGATGCAGAGTAGATACAAGTCGACAGGTGGGCACGATGGTAGTGAGATAATGTGATGCAACACTAGAGGTGCCACGTGGAGCATTTAACTGGCCAACTAGTCATGTAATGAGCAAATACAGAGTTGTACGGTGAGCATGACTGTATATTAACCACTAAACATAAACGGTGACCGTAATGAGTGGATTATGAAGTCCAATGTATGTATCGTGCTTTCGCTTCAAATACAATGATCGTCATTGCATATATCGCGAGAGAAAGATGAAACACGCGTGAATTTTCTGGGGGCTTACTTTTAGAGGACATGGAGATAGTTTTGTGTGCATACGTGAAAGGGGTGTACAGGGGGGGTGTATGCGATGGAGAGAGAGATGCTCTTTTGTTTCTCTTTATTATGACTAACTTTGTATATAATATAAAAATATACAAATTCACAGTGCGGAATAAATATCATTGTGGGCACCATGCAATGCAAATTAGCATTCGTACTCCTCCATATAACTTTGTAATGTTGTTTATATGTAGAAACTCTAAAATAATTTTTTGGCCACACTTTATTCAACAGGAAGTATGCGAAATAGACGTGAAGAGAGGGCTCTTTAGATCAATGGGGTACATAATGTAACGTGTGTGAATGTGTAGTTGGTGCATTTGGCGGGGCCTAGAGAGGTATGTGTGTGTATTACGTATTCGAGAGAGGCATGGATAGAGGGGCCGACGGGGGGGCGTGGGAGAGATAGCACGAGAAATGAGAGTGGTCTAGAGAGAGAGAGAGACGAATATGACGTCACGACAAGAGATTCCATTCCCTTGAGTGTGTATATGCAAGGGGGAGGGAATAGAGGCACCAGGAGAAATTTTCTGTGTGTGGTGTTTGTGTTGGTATGTGTGGGTGTGTGAAGATAATGAGACGTGGGGGCAGAGGGTGTGTCACCGCGTGAGGTCCGGTGGGTCGAGGTGAGGCCCTTCGTTCGGTTCCGTCCTGCGCCACATTGGTCGGCCCATGACACATTTAGGAAGACCCATGGATGACTAGTCGTACAAGACAAAGATAGCAGAATTGTGAAGGGCTCTGTGTCCACTGACAAAGCCGTCTAGGATTTGTAACCCTGGGTTCTCGGACTAAGGTAACCCCTTTATCTCTGACATTACTATTCATCCAACCTAACTTTAAGGGGCATCCTACAGAATGCTCTGCTAAAATCATGCTCGTTGATTAGGAAGAGAGGTGTGAGAGAATGCGTGAGAGACAGGCGTAAAGATAATGTGCATACATGAGACACGTAGGCAGGTCCATGTATATTGAAAGGGTCGATGAGGATTGTGCGTGTGTATGTTTGCGAGAGGAAGAGTGCTTGTGATAAAGGTTAGTGAAACAGTTGTAAATGGTTACGAGAGGGAGGGAGGGTTATATCTAGAGCATGTGTGCGAGAAAGACACCTCGGGAGAGAGTGTGTGAGCATGTGTGAGAGACCACCGATGGAGAGTGAAACTACACGTAAAAGACTGCTCTACACATTGATTAAAGATATAAATTGTATCCAAATATCAGGATGGGATCATGATATTTGCAATTCGCGTAAGGAGCGGTCATTGATCCATCAGACATCTAGATTCTATCAAATTTGAGCATGTCTATGTTATTATTCGACACAATTGATCCACATAGTTAGTATTTTAAACTCCAAACAATGCATCGCTTTAGCAATCGAATATAAACGTGAGTATAGTTCATGTTGTGTGTGTAAAGCACATTATACATACGAAAGTTATACAATGGACATTATAAATAGCTACATATGAACTAGCATACATTTGAATTCAACTTAAGGTGGCTTAAAAAAATGAATTCAACATGAAGTCCATTCAATTATTTGAATTTGATATCATGGCATTTGTAAACCATACCTAAATTATGGGGCCACCAATCTTTGCTCTGATTTTGTACATAATATCATATGTAGTCGTGTACAAAATAGATTCAAATTTAGCTCCTCCATTCCAAAATAATCGTAGTTATAGGATTTTCAAGTGTCAAAATTTCAAAAAGAAGCGGATAATTTAATGAGGTTTTCAAACATACAAGGTCAAATATAACATTGTCTATTTAGGTCAATCCTCATAGTTCAAGAGTAATCTAAACGTGAATGCTTGTGTTTCAAAATTTTGAACGAAGTGCCAAAAGAGCCTCTACTCGCCCGAATCCACGTGAGACCAATGTTTGGTATTACAAGGAAATTATTTTTCTAATAACTCCGACCCATGAATTCCGCCGGCCCGACGTCCAAAGGTCTAAATCGGGGTAGGTTTGTAGCTTCATCTAGACGCCATGCAACCGCCTCCAAAAAACATTCATACACAACGGTCGCCTAAGCACACATGCGCGCGGCCGAAATTGCTCCCGTCCACTATTTGGGACACCTGGGATTACCATCCTTCCCCCGACTCGAAGTAGGTCCGAAATTTAAGAGGGGGGAAAAGTTTGTACTTTCCCCAAATTTCAAACAAGTGCATCCCATCTTCTGTCCAAAAAAGCCAAAAACAAGAGCATCCCAGACCGAAACATGGTTCCCCCCCCCCCACCCGTCCGATTCTCCATTCGTACTCCGTGGGCGCCGAAACTACCTCTCCACCAGCCGCGAAACCCCAACGTCCTCCGTCCGCCACCCCATCCCACCCATCAACCGCCGCCCTCCTCCATCACGCGGGAGCCGATACCCCGACGTCGTCGTCCACCGCAACCTCAACCGCAACGCCCTCCACGGCTAGTACTTGAAGCCGAGGCCGAGCCGTCCGTACCCGAGCCAGTTCAACCATGCTATCCTGCGCCTCACCGCTGCCACTCCAACTTCGCCACCCTCCACCGCACCGGAGCTGTTCCTGCTACGCCGTCCTTTGCCGCCTCGGATCTGCTTCCCCTCCGCCAACATACGGCCACGGCAACACAGTCAAAAATTTGTCCATGGGTTCGTCCAAGCCTGCACCCTCCAGAACATTGGTTTCCCCGATAAAAAGAAGAAGATCGGGGCGACATGTGGAGTTAACCACACCGCCAACCGGAGAAGGTACTCCTCTTCCCTTATTCGTGAAAATCTTACGACTCTGCTTGCACGGTATTCATCCCACAAAAGACACGAGTTGACCGCTTCTTCTTGATACTAGATGTTCCTAGTAACTCGCGATGCACAAGGTTTCTCCTCATATACTATTTCACCTTAGCAAGAGGTTTGTCGCCCCCCCTGAATTTCAATTTCTGGCCAGTTGATCCCAATTAACGGAAGCATTCCCCGGCGTAATAGGCGCTAGTACGACTATTACGTCGGGGAAGCAGCGCCTTGGTGTTTATCTTAGGGGTGTGTGCGGCCTAGAGCTACTGGCGCCCGATCTGGAGGTCTGCCGGGATTAAAGGGATGGCCTGGGGGCGCTGCCAAGCATGGCGGTGGTGTGAGGTCGATGGGAGGGCGGGGTGGCGGAGGCAGGGGCCTGGGCCGGTGGTCGCTGGCGGTTCGAGAAAGATCGTCAACAGTGACTGGCGGGAGGTAGAAGAAGGCCATCTGCCCGTTCCTTATAGATCGAACAGTTCATAAAAAAAATCGACCGACCCATTTATTTTTAGTCGACTGTTATCTTGATAGGACCACATGTGGTGGTGTGCTGGAAGAGTACCTGCTCATATATTACAAAATCATACGGAGTAGAATCTAATTTTGTTTGCCATGCAATATTGTAAAGCTATCATATGTCTCCTGTCATTTATTTTTCAGCCACCTCCTATCTGCTACTTTTATAGTGCACTACTTCTGCACACACTTCACCCATACTCTCACTATTATGTTTTTATCCAGGGATTTCAGACCCTGCCTTCACAGAAGCAGAAAAGAGAAGAGAGAAGTCGCTCCAGCATGGTACGTGGCTAGGCCAGACACATTTCAAGACTTTAAAGGGTGTAGTGTCAGTAGATGGAGACGGGGAACGTAGCTCTGGAGTTGATGATCTCGCTCGCCGTGAACCACCATCCCAGGTGCTTGCTTTAACTTCAAGGTGTCATATGTGGTTGCATGTTGCATATGTTGTCTAGCTTGTATTCGAAAGGCTGAAGTCAGTCTTTATCAAGATAAGGAAAGATATTTTTTACACGAACCACCATCCCAGGAGCACCAGAAGACAAATAGCTAGTCAGGGCACTGGCCGAGCCAGTGACAAGCCCAGCAAAGATAGGCATCACCGGGAAGACAACTAAAAAGTTGCGATGGTGGCGAAGCAGCCCGCCTCCCACTAGGCTCTCAGGTCCTAGATGATCACACTCACCACTCCAGCCGGATGTCTAGCTTGTATTGCTTCCAATTTGGTTAAATTGCATCTGCTTCGCTTACACACTATATCTTTGAATATGACATGCCTTTCTGTTTTTGGTACATACTAGTACATCTGTGTATTAACCTGTTGGGGAACATAGCAGAAATTCAAAATTTTCCTACGTGTCACCAAGATCTATCTATGGAGAAACCAGCAACGAGGGGAAAGAGAGTGCATCTACATACCCTTGTAGATCGCTAAGCGGAAGCGTTCAAGAGAACGGGGTTGAAGGAGTCGTACTCGTTGTGATCCAAATCGCCGGAGATCCTAGTGCCGAACGGACGGCACCTCCGCGTTCAACACACGTACAGCCCGGTGACGTCTCCCATGCCTTGATCCAGCAAGGAGCGAGGGAGAGGTTGAGGAAGACTCCATCCAGCAGCAGCACAACAGCGTGGTGGTTATGGAGGAGCGTGGCAATCTTGCAGGGCTTCGCCAAGCACCGCGGGAGAGGAGAAGGGAGAGAGGTAGGGCTGCGCCAAGAGGGAGAGAAACTCGTGTATTGGGCAGCCCCTAGACCTCAACTATTTATAGGGGGAGGGGAGGGGGCTGCGCCCCCTCTAGGGTTCCCTCCCCAGGGGTGGCGGCAGCCCCCAGATCCCATCTGGGTGGCGGCCAGAGGGGGAGAGAGGGGAGGCGCACCTGGAGTGGGCCTTAGGGCCCATCTGCCCTAGGGTTTGCCCCCTCCCACTCTTCCCTGCGCCTTGGGCCCTTGTGGGGCGCACCAGCCCACCAGGGCTGGTCCCTCCCACATTTGGCTCCACGAGCCCTCCGGGATGGTGGCCCCACTTGGTGGACCTCGACCTCCCGTGGTCCGATGCGTTATGAAAAAACCTGAAACTTTTCCAGTGACCAAAACAGGACTTCCCATATATAAATCTTTACCTCCGAACCATTCCGGAATTCCTCATGACGTCCGGGATCTCATCCAGGACTCCGAACAACATTTGGTAACCACATACAAACTTCCTTTATAACCCTAGCGTCATCGAACCTTAAGTGTGTAGACCCTACAGGTTCGGGAGACATGTTGACATGACCGATATGTTCTCCGGTCAATAACCAACAGCGGGATCTGGATACCCATGTTGGCTCCCACATGTTCCACGATGATCTCATCGGATGAACCACGATGTCAAGGACTCAATCAATCCCGTATACAATTCCCTTTGTCTAATGGTATTGTACTTGCCCGAAATTCAATCATCGGTATCCCGATACCTTGTTCAATCTCGTTACCGGCAAGTCTCTTTACTCGTTCCGTAACACATCATCCCGTGATCAACCCCTTGGTCACATTGTGCACATTATGATGATGTACTACCGAGTGGGCCCAGAGATACCTCTCCGTTTACACGGAGTGACAAATCCCAGTCTCGATTAGTGCCAACCCAACAGACACTTTCGGAGATACCTGTAGTGCACCTTTATAGTCACCCAGTTACGTTGTGACGTTTGGTACACCCAAAGCATTCCTATGGTATCCGGGAGTTGCACAATATCATGGTCTAAGGAAATGATACTTGACATTAGAAAAGCTTTAGCATATGAACTACTCGATCTTTGTGCTAGGCTTAGGATTGGGTCTTGTCTATCACATCATTCTCCTAATGATGTGATCCCGTTATCAACGACATCCAATGTCCATGGTCAGGAAACCGTAACCATCTATTGATCAACAAGCTAGTCAACTAGAGGCTTACTAGGGACATGGTGTTGTCTATGTATCCGCACAGGTATCTGAGTTTCCTATCAATGCAATTATAGCATGGATAATAAACGATTATCATGAACAAGGAAATATAATAATAACTAATTTATTATTGCCTCTAGGGCATATTTCCAACAGTCTCCCACTTGCACTAGAGTCAATAATCTAGTTCACATCGCCATGTGATTAACACTCACAGGTCACATCGCTATGTGACCAACATCCAAAGAGTTTACTAGTGTCATTAAACTAGTTCACATCATCATGTGATTAATACTCAATGAGTTCTGGGGTTTGATCATGTTTTGCTTGTGAGAGATGTTTTAGTCAACGGGTCTGCAACATCAGATCCGTATGTACTTCGCAAATCTCTAGGTTATATTGTAAATGCTGCTTCCACGCTCCACTTGGAGCTATTCCAAATGGTTGCTCCACTATACATATCCGTTTTCCTACTCAGAGTCATTCGGATAGGTGTTAAAGCTTGCATCGATGTAACCCTTTACGTCGAACTCTTTATCACCTCCATAATCGAGAAACATATCCTTATTCCTCTAAGGATAATTTTGACCGCCATCTGGTGATCCACTTCCTTGATCACCTTTGTACCTTCTTGCCAGATATGTAGCAAGGCACACATCAGGTGCGGTACACATCATAGCATACTGTAGAGCCTATGTCTAAGGCATTGGGGACGACCTTCGTCCTTTCTATCTTTTCTGCCGTGGTCGAGCTTTAACTCTTAACTTCATACCTTACAACTCAGGCAAGAACTCCTTCTTTGACTGATCCATCTTGAACACCTTCAAGATCATGTCAAGGTATGTGCTCATCTGAAAGTACCATTAAGCGTTTTTTATCTATCCTTCTAGATCTTGATGCTCAATGTTCCAGCAGCTTAATCTAGGTTTTCTATTGAAAAACACCTTTCAAATAACCCTGTATGCTTTCCAGAAATTCTACATCAATTCTGATCAACAATATGTCAACAACATATACTCATCAGAAATTCTATAGTGCTCCCACTCACTTCTTTGGAAATACAAGTTTCTCATAAACTTTGTATAAACCCAAAATCTTTGATCATCTCATCAAAGCGCCCATTCCAACTCCGAGATGCTTACTCCGGTCCTTACAAGGATCATTTGGAGCCAAAGATACCTTTTAGCATCCTTAGGATCGACAAAAACTTTTCGATTGTATCACATACAACCTTTCCTTACGAAGACTGGTAAGGAAACTCGTTTTGACATCCATCTGCCAGATTTCATAAATGCAGCTAATGCTAACATGATTCCAACGGACTTAAGCATCGCTACGGATGAGAAAATCTCATCGTAGTCAACTCCTTGAACTTGTGAAAAAACTCTTCGCCACAAGTCGAGCTTCATAGACGGTGACATTACCGTCCACGTCCGTCTTCTTCTTAAAGATCCATTTATCTCAATGGCTTGCGGACCATCGGGCAAGTCCACCAAAGTTCATGCTTTGTTCTGATACATGGATCCTATCTCGGATTTCATGGCTTCTAACCATTTGTCGGAATATGGGCCCACCATTGCTTCTCCATAGCTCGTAGGTTCATTGTTGTCTAGCAACAGGACCTTCAAGACAGGATTACTGTACCACTCTGAAGCAGTACACATCCTTGTCACCCTACGAGGTACGGTAGTGACTTGATCCGAAGTTTCATGATCACTATCATAAGCTTCTACTTCAATTGGTGTAGGTGCCACAGGAACAACTTCCTGTGCCCTGCTACACACTAGTTGTAGCAATTGCTCCAGTATTGTCACAAAAGATTTTCATTGGACCCGATGCACTAGGTATGACACCTAGATCGGATATGAACTCCTTCATCCAGACTCCTTCATTAGCTGCTTCCGAAGCTGCTATGTACTCCGCTTCACATGTAGATCCCGCTACGAGGCTTTGTTTAGAACTGCACCAACTGACAGCTCCTCCGTTTAGTGTAAATACGTATCCGATTTGCGATTTAGAATCGTCCGGATCAGTGTCAAAGCTTGCATCAACGTAACCATTTACGATGAGCTCTTTGTCACCTCCATATACGAGAAACATATCCTTAGTCCTTTTCGTATTTCGGGATGTTCTTGACCGTTGTCCATGATCCACTCTGGATTACTTTGGTACCTCCTGCTAAGCTTATAGCAAGGCACACATCAGTGCGGTACACAGCATTGCATACATGATAGAGCCTATGGCTGAAGCATAGGAACATCTTTCATTTTCTCTCTATCTTCTGCGGTGGTCGGGCATTGAGTCTTACTCAACTTCACACCTTGTAACACGTGCAAGAACCCTTTCTTTGCTTGATCCATTTTGAACTTCTTCAAAATTTTGTCAATATATGTGCTTTGTGAAAGTCCAATTAAGCGTCTTGATCTATCTCTATAGATTTTGATGCCCAATATCTAAGCAGCTTCACCGAGGTCTTTCATTGAAAAACTCTTATTCAAGTATCCCTTTATGCTATCCAGAAATTCTATATCATTTCCGATTAGTAATATGTCATCTACATATAATATCAGAAATGCTACAGAGATCCCACTCACTTTCTTGTAAATACAGGCTTCTCCAAAAGTCTGTATAAACCCAAATGCTTTGATCACACTATCAAAACGTTTATTCCAACTCCGAGATGCTTGCACCAGTCCATAAATGGATCGCTGGAGCTTGCACACTTTGTTAGCTCCTTTGGATCGATAAAACCTTCGGTTGCATCATATACAACTCTTCTTCCGAAATCCATTCAGAATGCAGTCTTCACATCCATTTGCCAAATTTCATAATCATAAAATGCGGCAATTGCTAACATGATTCGGACAGACTTAAGCATCGCTCTGGTGAGAAGGTCTCATCGTAGTCAATCCCTTGAACTTGTCGAAAACCCTTTGCGACAAGTCGAGCTTTGTAGACGATAACATTACCGTCGTCGTCAGTCTTCTTCTTGAAGATCCACTTGTTTTCTATTGCTTGCCGACCCTCGGGCAAGTCAACCAAAGTCCACACTTTGTTTTCATACATGGATCCCATCTCAGATTTCATGGCCTCAAGCCATTTTGCGGAATCTGGGCTCACCATCGCTTCTTCATAGTTCGTAGGTTCATCATGATCTAGTAGCATGACTTCCAGAACAGGATTACCGTACCACTCTAGTGCGGATCTTACTCTGGTTGATCTACGAGGTTCCGTAGTAACTTGATCTGAAGTTTCATGATCAACATCATCAACTTCCTCACTATTTGGTGTAGATGTCGCAGAAACCGGTTTCTGTGATAAACTACTTTCAAATAAGGGAGAAGGTACAGTTACCTCATCAAGTTCTACTTTCCTCCCACTCACTTCTTTCGAGAGAAACTCCTTCTCTAGAAGGATCCATTCTTAGCAACAAATGTCTTGCCTTCGGATCTGTGATAGAAGGTGTACCCAACTGTCTCCTTTGGGTATCCTATGAAGACACATTTCTCCGATTTGGGTTCGAGCTTATCAGGTTGAAGCTTTTTCACATAAGCATCGCATCCCCAAACTTTAAGAAACGACAGCTTTGGTTTCTTGCTAAACCATAGTTCATAAGGTGTCGTCTCAACGGATTTCGATGGTGTTCTATTCAGCGTGAATGCGGCCGTCTCAAGAGCATAACCCCAAAGCGATAGCGGTAAATCTGTAAGAGACATCATAGATCGCACCATATCTAGTAAAGTGCGATCATGACGTTCGGACACACCATTACGCTGTGGTGTTCCGGGTGGCGTGAGTTGCGAAACTATTCCGCATTGTTTCAAATGTAGACCAAACTCGTAACTCAAATATTCGCCTCCACGATCAGATCGTAGAAACTTTATTTTCTTATTACGATGATTTTCAACTTCACTCTGAAATTCTTTGAACTTTTCAAATGTTTCAGACTTATGTTTCATTAAGTAGATATACCCATATCTGCTTAAATCATCTGTGAAGGTGAGAAAATAACGATATCCGCCACGAGCCTCAACATTCATCAGGCCACATACATCTGGTATTATGATTTCCCAACAAATCTGTTGCTCTCTCCATAGTACCGAGAACGGGGTTCTAGTCATCTTGCCCATGAGGCACGGTTCGCAAGTGCCAAGTGATTCATAATCAAGTGACTCCAAAAGTCCATCAGTATGGAGTTTCTTCATGCACTTTATACCGATATGACCTAAACGGCAGTGCCACAAATAAGTTGCACTATCATTTTCAACTCTGCATCTTTTGGCTTCAACATTATGAATATGTGTATCACTACTATCGAGATTCATCAAAAATAGACCACTCTTCAAGGGTGCATGACCATAAAAGATATTACTCATATAAATAGAACAACCATTATTCTCTGATTTAAATGAATAACCGTCTCGCATCAAACAAGATCCAGATATAATGTTCATGCTCAACGCAGGCACCAAATAACAATTATTTAGGTCTAATACTAATCCCGAAGGTAGATGTAGAGGTAGTGTGCCGACCGCGATCACATCGACTTTGGAACCATTTCCCACGCGCATCGTCACCTCGTCCTTTGCCAGTGTTCGCTTAATTCGTAGTCCCTTTGTTCACCTTGCCATCCTTCTTATCCGCCAAATACTTGGGGCAGTTCCGCTTCAAATGACCGATGCGCTTGCGGTAGAAGCACTCGGTTTCAGGTTTAGGTCCGGACTTGGGTTTCTTCTCCTGAGCAGCAACTTGTTTGCTGTTCTTCTTGAAGTTCCCCTTCTTCTTCCCTTTGCCTTTCTTCTTGAAACTAGTGGTCTTATTGACCATCAACACTTGATGCTCCTTCTTGATTTCTACCTCCGCAGCCTTTAGCATTGCGAAGAGCTCAGGCATAGTCTTTACTAACCCTTGCATGTTATAGTTCATCACAAAGCCTTTGTAGCTTGGTGGCGTGATTGAAGAATTCATCAATGACACAATCATCCGGAAGATTAACTCCCAGTTGAGTCAAGTGATTGTAATACCCAGACATTCTGAGTATGTGCTCACTGACAGACCCATTCTCCTCCATCTTGCAGCTATAGAACTTATTGGAGACTTCATATCTCTCAATCCGGGCATTCTGTTGAAATATCAACTTCAACTCCTGGAACATCTCATATGCTCCATGACGTTCAAAACGTCGTTGAAGACCCGGTTCTAAGCCGTAAAGCATGGCACACTGAACTATAGAGTAGTCATCGCTTTGCTCGCCAGACGTTCTTAACGTCGTAAGTTGCATCAGAAGAGGTTCGGCACCTAGCGGTGCTTCGGGGCGTAACTCTTACGTGCAGCAATGAGGATAATCCTCGAGTTACGGACCCATCCGTGTAATTGCTACCATCATCTTTCAACTTTGCTTTCTCAAGGAACGATTAAAATTCAACGGAACAACAAAGACGAGCCATCTATCTACAAACAAATATAGACAAGCAAGATACTATCAGGTACTAAGTTCATGATAAATTTAAGTTCAATTAATCATATTACTTAAGAACTCCCACTTAGACAGACATCTCTCTAGTAATCTAAGTGATCACGTGATCCAAATCAACTAAACCATAACCGATCATCACGTGAGATGGAGTAGTTTTCAATGGTGAACATCTTATGTTGATCATATCTACTATATAATTCACGCTCGACCTTTCAGTCTCCGTGTTCCGAGGCCATATCTGCATATGCTAGGCTCGTCAAGTATAACCTGAGTATTCTGCGTGTGCAAAACTGGCTTGCACCCGTTGTAGATGGACGTAGAGCTTATCACACCCGATCATCACGTGGTGTCTCAGCACGATGAACTTTGGCAACGGTGCATACTCAGGGAGAACACTACTTGATAATTTTAGTGAGAGATCGTCTTAAAATGCTACCGTCAATCAAAGCGAAATAAGATGCATAAAGGATAAACATCACATGCAATCAATATAAGTGATATGATATGGCCATCATCATCTTGTGCTTGTGATCTCCATCACCGAAGCACCGTCGTGATCACCATCGTCACCGGTGCGACACCTTGATCTCCATCATAGCATCGTTGTCGTTTACGCCATCTATTGCTTCTACGACTATCGCTACCGCTTAGTGATAAAGTAAAGCAATTATGTATGCGTTGCATTTCATACAATAAAGCGACAACCATATGGCTCCAGCCGATTGCCGATAACCGGTTACAAAACATGATCATCTCATACAATAAAATATAGCATCACGCCTTGACCATATCACATCACAACATGCCCTGCAAAAACAAGTTAGACGTCCTCTACTTTGTTGTTGCAAATTTTACGTGGCTGCTACGGGCTTAAGCAAGAACCAATCTCACCTACGCATCAAAACCACAACGATATTCGTCAAATAGACTCCGCTTTAACCTTCTCAAGGACCGGGCGTAGCCACACTCAGTTCAACTAAAGTGAGAGAGACAGACACTCATGAGTCACCTTTAAGCACGAGTGCTCGAACGGTGAAACCAGTCTCGCGTAAGCGTCACGCGTAATGTCGGTCCGGCCGCTTCATCTCACAATACCGCTGAACCAAAGTATGACATTTGGTAGGCGTATGACTTGTATCGTCCACAACTCACTTGTGTTCTACTCGTGCAAAACATCAAACCATAAAACCTAGGCTCGGATGCCTTTGTTGGGGAACGTAGTAATTTCAAAAATTTCCTACGCACACGCAAGATCATGGTGATGCATAGCAACGAGAGGGAGAGTGTTGTCTACGTACCCTCGTGAGAGACCGAGCGAAGCGATCACATCGAGAGGAAGTAGTCGACATTCTCCTCGCGATCCAACCGATCCTAGCGCCAGCATTCGGCGCCTCCGAAGTTCTTGACACACGACAGCTCGGTGACGCTCCTCGGGCTCCGATCCAGCAGAGCTTTGGGGAGAGAGTTCCATCAGCACGACGGTGTGGTGACGATCTTGATGTTCTACTGACGCAGGGCTTCGCCTAAGAGCCGCTACGATATGACCGAGGTGGAATATGGTGGAGGGGGGCACCGCACACGGCTAAGGAACGATCTCAAGGATCAACTTGTGTGTCCTAGGGTGCCCCCTGCCCCGTGATATAAAGGAGCAAGGGGAGGGCCGGCCGGCCTAGGAGGCGCGCCAAGGGGGGAGTCCTCCTCCTAGTGGGAGTAGGACTCCCTTTCCTAGTCCAACTAGGAAGGAGGAAGGGGAAGGAAAGAGAGGAGAGGAGAGGAAGGGGGCGCCCCCTCCTTGTCCTATTCGGACTCCCCATGGGGGGCGCGCCACCTCTGGTGCGGCCCTCTCTCTCCCTCTTGGCCCAATAAGGCCCATTACTTCCCGGGGTTCCGGTAACCCTCCGGCACTCCGGTTTTCTCCGAAACTTCCGAACCTTTCCGTGTCCGAATATAGCCGTCAATATATCAATCCTTATGTCTCGACCATTTCGAGACTCCTCGTCATGTCCGTGATCACATCCGGACTCGAACTCCTTCAAGTACATCAAAATACACAAACTCATAATATAACCGTCATCGAAACCTTAAGCGTGCGGACCCTACGGTTCGAGAACAATGTAGACATGACAGAGACACGTCTCCGGTCAATAACCAATAGCGGGACCTGGATGCCCATATTGGCTCCTACATATTCTCGAAGATCTTTATCGGTCGACCGCATAATAACATACGTTGTTCCTTTGTCATCGGTATGTTACTTGCCCGAGATTCGATCGTCGGTATCCAATACCTAGTTCAATCTCGTTATCGCAAGTCTCTTTACTCGTTCCGTAATACATCATCTCACAGCTAACTTATTAGTTGTAATGCTTGCAAGGCTTAAGTGATGTGCATTACCGAGAGGGCCCAGAGATACCTCTCCGACAATCGGAGTGACAAAACCTAATCTCGAAATCGCCAACTCAACATCGCCTTTGGAGACACCTGTAGTACTCCTTTATAATCACCCGATTCGTTGTGGACGTTTGGTAGTGCCCAAAGTGTTCCTCCGTAAACGGAGTTGCATAATCTCATAGTTATAGGAACATGTATAAGTCATGGATAAAAGCAATAGCAACATACTAAACGATCGGGTGCTAAGCTAATGGAATGGGTCATGTCAATCAGATCATTCAACTAATGATGTGACCTTGTTAATCAAATGACAACTCCTTTGTCTATGGTTAGGAAACTTAACCATCTTTGATTAACAAGCTAGTCTAGTAGAGGCATACTAGTGACACTCTGTTTTGTCTATGTATTCACACATGTATTATGTTTCCGGTTAATACAATTCTAGAATGAATAATAAACATTTATCATGAAATAAGGAAATAAATAATAACTATATTATTGCCTCTAGGGCATATTTCCTTCACTTTCAACTATATTTTCTCTAGGAACATATCTAAACAGTGGAACTAAAGCGTGAGCTTACGACATAATTTGCAAGGATCTTTTGACTATGTTCAGGATAATTAAGTTCATCTTATGAACTCCCACTTAGATAGACATCCCTCTAGTCATCTAAGTGATTACATGATCCGAGTCAACTAGGCCGTGTCCGATCATCACGTGAGACGGACTAGTCATCATCGGTGAACATCTTCATGTTGATCGTATCCTCCATACGACTCATGCTCGAACTTTCGGTCTCTTGTGTTCCGAGGCCATGTCTGTACATGCTAGGCTCGTCAAGTTAACCTAAGTGTTTCGCCTGTGTAAGTCTGGCTTACACCCATTGTATGTGAACGTAAGAATCTATCACACCCGATCATCACGTGGTGCTTCGAAACGACGAACTTTCGCAACGGTGCACAATTAGGGAGAACACTTTCTTGAAATTTTAGTGAGGGATCATCTTATTTACTACCGTCGTTCTAAGCAAATAAGATGTATAAACATGATAAACATCACATGCAATCAAATAGTGACATGATATGGCCAATATCATATTGCTCCTTCTGATCTCCATCTTCGGGGCTCCATGATCATCATCGTCACCGGCATGACACCATGATCTCCATCATCATGATCTCCATCATCGTGTCTCCATGAAGTTGTCTCGCCAACTTATTACTTCTACTACTATGGCTACCGGTTAGCAATAATGTAAAGTAATTACATGGCGTTGTTCAATGACACACAAGTCATACAATAAATTAAGACAACTCCTATGGCTCCTGCCGGTTGTCATACTCATCGACATGCAAGTCGTAATTCCTATTACAAGAACATGACCAATCTCATACATCACATATCATTCATCACATTCTTCTTGGCCATATCACATCACATAGCATACCCTGCAAAAACATGTTAGACGTCCTCTAATTGTTGTTTGCATGTTTTACGTGGCTGCTATGGGTTTCTAGCAAGAACGTTTCTTACCTACGCAAAAACCACAACGTGATATGTCAATTGCTATTTAAGCTTCATAAGGACACTTTTCATCGAATCCGATCCGACTAAAGTGGGAGAGACTGGCACCCGCTAGCCACCTTATGCAACAAGTGCATGTCAATCGGTGGAACCTGTCTCACGTAAGAGTACGTGTAAGGTCGGTCCGGACCGCTTCATCCCACGATGCTGCCGAATCAAGATTGTACTAGTAACGGTAAGCATATTGAACAACATCAACGCCCACAACTACTTTGTGTTCTACTTGTGCAAAGAATCTACGCAATAGACCTAGCTCATGATGCCACTGTTGGGGAACGTAGCAGAAATTCAAAATTTTCCTACATGTCACCAAGATCTATCTATGGAGAAACCAGCAACGAGGGGAAAGAGAGTGCATCTACATACCCTTGTAGATCGCTAAGCGGAAGCGTTCAAGAGAACGGGGTTGAAGGAGTCATACTCGTCGTGATCCAAATCACCGGAGATCCTAGTGCCGAACGGACGGCACCTCCGCGTTCAACACACGTACAGCCCGGTGACGTCTCCCATGCCTTGATCCACCAAGGAGAGAGGGAGAGGTTGAGGAAGACTCCATCCAGCAGTAGCACAATGGCGTGGTGGTGATGGACGAGCGTGGCAATCCTGCAGGGCTTCGCCAAGCACCGCGGGAGAGGAGAAGGGAGAGAGGTAGGGCTGCGCCAAGAGGGAGAGAAACTCGTGTATTGGGCAGCCCCTAGACCTCAACTATTTATAGGGGGAGGGGAGGGGGCTGCGCCCCCTCTAGGGTTCCCTCCCCAGGGGTGGCGGCAGCCCCTAGATCCCATATGGGTGGCGGCCAGAGGGAGAGAGAGGGGAGGCGCACCTGGAGTAGGCCTTAGGGCCCATCTGCCCTAGGGTTTGCCCCTCCCACTCTTCCCTGCGCCTTGGGCCCTTGTGGGGGGGCGCACCAGCCCACCTGGGGCTGGTCCCCTCCCACACTTGGCCCACGTAGCCCTCCGGGGATGGTGGCCCCACTTGGTGGACCCCCGGGACCCTCCCGGTGGTCCCGTGCGCATTGTAAAACCCAAACTTTTCCGGTGACCAAAACAGGACTTCCCATATATAAATCTTTACCTCCGGACCATTCCGGAATTCCTCGTGATGTCTGGGATCTCATCCGGGACTCCAAACAACATTCGGTAACCACATACAAACTTCCTTTATAACCCTAGCGTCATCGAACCTTAAGTGTGTAGACCCTACGGGTTCGGGAGACATGTAGACATGACCGAGACGTTCTCCGGTCAATAACCAACAGCGGGATCTGGATACCCATGTTGGCTCCCACATGTTCCACGATGATCTCATCGGATGAACCACGATGTCAAGGACTCAATCGATCCCATATACAATTCCCTTTGTCTAACGGTATTGTACTTGCCCGAGATTCGATCATCGGTATCCCGATACCTTCTTCAATCTCGTTACCGGCAAGTCCCTTTACTCGTTCCATAACACATCATCCCGTGATCAACCCCTTGGTCACATTGTGCACATTATGATGATGTCCTACCGAGTGGGCCCAGAGATACCTCTCCGTTTACACGGAGTGACAAATCCCAGTCTCGATTCATGCCAACCCAATAGACACTTCCGGAGATACCTGTAGTGCACCTTTGTAGTCACCCAGTTATGTTGTGACGTTTGGTACACCCAAAGAATTCCTATGGTATCCGGGAGTTGCACAATCTCATGGTCTAAGGAAATGATACTTGACATTAGAAAAGCTTTAGCATACGAACTGCACGATCTTTGTGCTAGGCTTAGGATTGGGTCTTGTCCATCACATCATTCTCCTACTGATGTGATCCCGTTATCAACGACATCCAATGTCCATGGTCAGGAAACCGTAACCATCTATTGATCAATGAGCTAGTTAACTGGAGGCTTACTAGGGACATGGTGTTGTCTATGTATCCACACATGTATCTGAGTTTCCTATCAATACAATTATAGCATGGATAATAAAAGATTATCATGAACAAGGAAATATAATAATAACTAATTTATTATTGCCTCTAGGGCATATTTCCAACATAACCATGTTCTTACATCGAACTAATGTTCTTGTGTATCCCTCTTCAATCACTTATGACGAGGCAAGCAGGCAAAGGGGACTACTCATTTAAAGAATGCAGCGTCAGCCTCTCGACATGATTCTCAAGAAACAGAAATGCTAGATGAAGATAGTGAACGTAGCTCTGTAGTTGATTACAACATTTCCCCTACACTAGCATCGCAGGTGCTTGCTCTAACTTGGCAGCGTGATATGTGGTTCATGTTGCATATGGTGTCTAGATTGTAATTCTTCCAATCTGGTTAAACTGCATGTGCTAGTCTGCTTAGCTTATAGTACATTATACCTGTTAATGTGACATGCCTTCCCGTATTTAGTACATAGTACATCTGTCTATTAAGCATGTCCTTACATAAAACTATTGTTTTTTTTGTATCTCGCATCAATCAATATGACGAGACACCTTTAGTATATGCAGTGCGATATTAGTTGCATCTTTCATATGATTTATAGCATGCGCTACTTCTAATTTGTTGAAATTCCATTTATGATGGGACACTTTTAACTTGGCAGAGTCATATTGGTTGCATCTTTCATGTGGTGTCTAGCTTGCATTGCTTCTTATTTGCTGGAATGGTTTCTGCTTAGTTTACACAAACAGTTGTGAACATGCCATGCCGTCCTGTTTTTCGTACATATTCCATCCTGGTATCATGTGTTTGCCTTACATCAAAGTAGTGATTGTCAGTATCATGCATGAATGAGTTCTGAAGAGAGAATTTTATTGCTTTTTCTTGTCGGTTTTATTTGACAAATCAAAATCAATAAAGAGGAAGGAAGTTAGCAAGGCAGCGGATAAAGGAGCCCCTTCCGAACGGAGAGCCTCTACAGTTTCTACTCCTCCACACCCCCAAGATGATTTCCAAGACAACACATGCATAGACACTCAACAAAGCTGTGTTTATGATGAGCATGTCTCCCCTAGTGCAGCATCACTGGTTCTCCCTCTAACTTGGCACTGTTATATGTGGTTGCATGTTATGTGTGATGTCTAGCTTGTATTGCTTCTAATTTTGTTGAATTCCATCTGCTTACTTTACACATTATACTTGAATAAGACACGTGTTCCTATTTCTAGAACATACAATATCTGTCTATCACACCATGTTCTTACATCAAATTACTACTATTGTGTAACCTGCAACAATCACTTATCATAAGACACGTTTGACTTCATAGTGTGATATAGGTTACATCTCACATTCGTTTCTAGCTTGTACTACTGATTTGTTGAAATGGCACTTATGACGAGACAGTTTTAGCTTGGTAGAGTGATATTCGTTGCATCTTTCATATGGTGTCTAGCTTTGTTGAAATGGCACTTATGACGAGACAGTTTTAGCTTGGTAGAGTGATATTCGTTGCATCTTTCATATGGTGTCTAGCTTTCATTGCTTCTAATTTGTTGAAATGCCTTCTCCTTAGTTTACACATCATAAGCTGTGAATATGCAATGCTATGAATATGCAATGGCACTAATGACGAGAGACCTCTAACATGGTAGTGTGATGTTGTTTGCATCTTGCATATGATTTATTTCTTGTACTACTTCACATTTGTTTAAACACCATTTACGATGAGACACTGTTAACTTGGCAGAGCGATATTTGTAGACTCTTTCATATGGTGTCTACCTTCCATTGCATTGCTTCTAATTTGGTGAAATGTCTTCTTCTTAGTTTACACATCATAGTTCTGGTTATCTCTTCCATCCTGTTTTTCATACATATTACATCCTCCTATCATGTGGTTATCTAACCTCAAAGTTTAGTTCGTCTGCATCACACATCAATTTGTTCTGAAGAACTAAATTGTTATTCGTTTTTCTTGTCGGCTTGACTTAACATGGCACAGAGAAAGAGGAAGAAACACATAATGGCAGGGAATGAGAAGCGGATGAATCTTGCAGATTCTGCTGGTACTGATGGTGCAATAGAAGGTCAAAGTCCAGCGGAAAATTCTACAAACACGGCATCCCCTGCTACACGAGCTGCAAAAAAAGCCAAACAGAAACAAATAGCTTCCACCAAACAAGCAAAGACAGCCCTAGTTCTTGCAACACCTACCACAATACTACCAGTTACACGACATACTTGTGCGTCAACTGAGCTAGCAGCATGTTCCCAAGCTCCCTTGTCACCTAACACTACTTCCCAAGCACTCTTCACACAAGATGAGTTGGCAATATCAGATGAACCTTGTGAGATTCAACAGTAAGAAGGTAGTTGCTGGAGTCAAGTTACAGTTCCATGCTTCTTTATATGTAGTCTCACAGTTTGATGCACACTAACACTTCCTATGTTCGTTGTTGGACTAGCACCTACGCACAAGAGGAAACAAACATCAGGGATAACGCTCGATCGGTTAACTAAATTTAGAGAAGGAAGAATGGAGATCCGTTTTGAGGCAGGTTTAAAAAGGCCACGTGAGGCTACAAAGTCAGCCAAGTTAGTATCAGAGGCAGCGGTTGCCGTTAGGTGTCATGTATGTATCCTCCCAACATGGATTTAGTATAGGAATGACAAAGACGAAACCCAGTTCAACACCTTCCTCGACCATTTATCTGTAAGTATGGTTATGTATGGAAACTAGTAATATCGTCTTGCTCTGTCCCATACTTTCTAGGTTGCTAATAATGAGACTCCCATAATTTTCAACAGATGAGGTTCAAGTTGGATAGCCAAGGTGATGCAACCAGACAAGCTTGCACCCATGTTTTCAAGTCTACTCTGCGACAGTATCAGTATAACTTGAGGAAAACTCACTTTGAAGGCAAGCCTAACAGTGAACTTTCCCAAACATCTCCAGTGGAAAATATATCGGATGAAGACTGGAGGGGCCTTGTTAAACACTGGTCTATTCCGAAGTATCAGGTACATTATATATATGTGATCAGATCACATGTTGAAGTCCTATTTACGCATGTGTCACACAAATCTATCTTCTTGTAGGTGAACCGTTCAAAGAACAAGGCCAACCGTACGAAAGTGAAATTCCAATAGACGACAGGATCTCGTAGCTATATTGCACACTGCGAGGCTCTTGTAATTAGCTGATGTTTCACTCATTTCGCTGTACCATATTATCAGATCTATATTGACTTGTTCCAAATGCAGAGGAAGTCCACAAGGACCAAAAAGTACCTGAACCAAATGTTGTGGAAATCTTCAACGACTGTCACACCAGCAAGAAGAAGGGCATGACTACACCAGTCAAAGCCTCTATTGTAAGTCCTTAATCCTCATGCCTTTTAACTACTACTTACTCTGACTTGTGCCTTGAACTGCATGGTTTGCAGCCAATGTCTATTACTCTTTTCAATTTTATACACAATTGTCTTAGTGTGTCATTGCACCTTACAAGGTTTAAAAGCGAGGAGTGATGTTCCTTTGATCTTGACCCGTAATCTAGTTCCGTGCTGGACTTTCCCACACAACATTACAATTGCTTGTTTGTCTGTTCTTAGTTGTTTTGTGATATGAATGATGTCATACTATGCTTACCGTATTATAAACTTTGTCTCTTTATCCTTAGCCCTCAATACAATGTGAAGAAATAGACAATACATTAGCGATGGTACATGGTCATAGGTTTGGAACCTGGTTTTATTATGTACTTTGCAATAAAATACAACTAATATTTTACATGGGTTCACCAGAATAAGTTCTGTATATAGACCAAAGCTATTTTGTTTTGTTTTGCTGCCTCCTTAATATTTTCTGTTTTGGTACTACTAATGCAAAACCTCAACTTTTTAGCGAGCTATGGAAAAAATGGTGGAACCGCCACCTTCTGAAGGTGGCGAGGCAACTATAACCGCAATGTCAACTCTTGCTGCAGTGGGTCAGTACCTGTCCACTAACAGTGCCAAAAGCACGTTCCTGCATAATACTGGGTTGGTTGTTAAGGCAATATCATCCAAACTACCTCATGATCAAGATATGCAATCTCAAAGCAATGTTGTATCTGCGCTCCAGACACAAGTCCATTCCCTAATAGAGGCCCTTTGTGAAATAAGGAGAAACATTGCTCAATGTCGTCAAGATATGCATGGTTTTGAAAACAGACTATCAGACATTTGCTATGTTGTTTAGGAGCCTAGGGGAAATGAAGGCGAGGGTTATGGTGCTCCATCGGACAATACAGCATGAAAACGTAATAGTCAGGTCAAATGAACTGAGCTTCTGAACTCCTAGTGGTGCATTTATCTGCTAGACTGTTAAGTTTTATGCCAACCTTCCTTTTGTTATATAGTTGTAATTTGTTTTGGTGCGATACAAAATTTATTCTTAACGTGCAGCCACCGGTTGAAGAAAACAGCAAGCCATTCTTGTATAGTGTAGGGTGTTCCGTATATTTGCACTGGTGGCGATCTTTGATGCCCAGTGGATGTAATCTGTGCAATCGCCTTAATAGCCTAGCGTTAGTTTCAGCCTTATTTATTTCCTAGTCTTCTTTTTCCTTGGTTTGCTAGTGGCCGCAACTACCATGGGCCATATACGGGCCGTAGGATCCATGGGTCTCCTATGGGCCATCGATAAATGGGCCTATAATCGGTGGGCCTCAGGCCGTCGATAAATGGGCCTATAATCGGTGGGCCTCGGGCCATCGGATAAATGGGTCTACATGGGCTGTAATCGGGCGTAATTGGTATCGGCCCAGCACGGTAACGGGCCGTAGGGCTGCAAAGGCTTAATTCTGTCACAGGCTTAACGGGTCGTTAATGGGCCAGAATATAGGACGGGCTGGAAACGGCGCAACGGGTTAACAGGCCAGAAACGGGCCGACTCTTGCCATGGGCCGAATTTGGCCCATTGGGGTAATAGGCCAGTAACGGGCTGACTCTTGTCATGGGCCGAATTTGGCCCATTTTGGGAACATGCCTGTAACGGGCCGACTCTTGCCATGGGCCGAATTTGGCCCATTAGGGGAACAGGCCAGTAACGGGCCGAAAGTAATCGAGGGCCGAAAAGGAGCCCTAGAACGTATGGGCCGTCAATAGGCCGAAAGCTAACACGGGCTGGAAATGGCCCATGTAAATCACGGGCCGTTAACAGGTACAAAGAAAATTACTGTTCATTATGGGCTAGAGTCACCGTGGGCCTGTAAAGGGCCGAAAGATACGAAGGCCTCATATGGGCCGAAAGACGTCGTGGGCCATACATGGGCTGAAAGTGAAATGGGCTGGTGTTATATTCGACGGCTCACATGACGTTGTTGGGCCGATTTCCTTTAGGGCCTAACGGGCCGTGAGTTAACGGGCCGTAAAATGGGCTATTTTGCGAAGAGACCGTTAACAGGCTTTTCATGGGCCAGCCCGTTAACTTTTGGCCAAGTCAAACGGGCCGGCTTTGTAAGCTAAATGGGCCAGTGGTGGGCCGTGGCACGTGTCAACATATCATAGGCGCCTATCTGACCCATTGACGAGCTGACACGTGTTTCGTCCGGCCAATAAGAATTTTACACGTGGGATTTTCCCATTGGTCGGGGCTATTAACGGGTTATCGGATCCAAAACCCGACCCGATAGCTTAACGGCGTTCCGTTACGGTGGATGCCACGTGTAGGTCACCCTTGACGAAAGCACTTCTGTGACGCGTGATTTATCGTCATGGAAGTGGACACTAACGTGATGATAATTTTGGTAATGTCATGGAACACTTCTATGACAGCACAGGTACGACTATCTTGATTATGTCATAAAATCGTCATGGATGTACATGCATGACAAAAAATGCGACCTACTGTGACAAACATGTATCATAACGGAAGTGTATTTTTTGTAGTGAATGCAATAAATATCGATATAAAAGCATGATGCAAAATGGACGTATCATAGATCAACTCTTGTAATACTCATATTCATCAAGATCAATCAAGCAGGAAGTAGGGTATTACCTCCATAGAGAGGGCCCGAACCTGGGTAAACATCATGTCCCCTGTCTCCTGTTACCATCGACCTTAGGAGCACAGTTCGGGACCCCCTACCCGAGATCCGCCGGTTTTGACACCGACACCCCCTCCACAGTTACATACCTCGGTCATATCGTCGTAGTGCTTAGGCGAAGCCCTGCATCGGTAACTTCGTCATCACCGTCACTACGCTGTCGTGCTGACGGAACTCTCCCTTGGCCTCAACTGGATTAAGAGTACGAGGGAGGTCATCGAGATGAACGTGTGCTAAACTCTGAGGTGCCGTACATTCAGTACTTGGATCGGTCGGATCGTGAAGACATACGACTACATCAACCACGTTGTCATAACGCTTCTGCTTACAGTCTACAAGGGTTGAAACGTCTTCAACGTATCTATAATTTTTGATTGTTCCATGCTATTATATTATCTGTTTTGGATGTTTATGTGCTTTATTAAACACTTTTATATTATTTCTGGGACTAACCTATTAACCCAGAGCCTAGTGCCAGTTCCTGCTTTCTCCCTTTTTTCAGTGTTTCGCAGAAAAGCAATATCAAACGGAGTCCAAACGGAACGACACCTACGAAAAAGTTATTTTTGGAAAGAAAGCAATACGGGAGACTTGGAGTGCACGTCAGGGGATCAACGAGGAGGTCACGAGGCAGGCGGCGCGCCCACCCCCCTGGGCGTGCCCTCCACCCTCGTGGGCCCCTTGTGGCTCCCCTTACCGACTTCTTTCGCATATATATTCCCATATACCCTAAAACCATCGGGGGACAGAATGGATCGGGAGTTCCGCCGCCGCAAGCCTCTGTAGCCACCAAAAAGCAATCGGGACCCTATTCCGGCACCCTACCGGACCGGTGGCCATCTTCATCATCCCGGCGCTCTCCATGACGAGGAGGGAGTAGTTCACCCTCGGGGCTGAGGGTATGTACCAGTAGCTATGTGTTTGATCTCTCTCTCTCTCTCTCTCTCTCTCTCTCTCGTGTTCTTGAGGTGATACGATCTTGATGTATCGCGAGCTTTGCTATTATAGTTGGATCTTATGATGTTTCTCCCCCTCTACTCTCTTGTAATGGATTGAGTTTTCCCTTTGAAGTTATCTTATCGGATTGAGTCTTTAAAGATTTGAGAACACTTGATGTATGTCTTGCCGTGCATATCTGTGGTGACAATGGGATATCACGTGATTCACTTGATGTATGTTTTGGTGATCGACTTGCGGGTTCCTCCCATGAACCTATGCATAGGGGTTGGCACACGTTTTCGTCTTGACTATCCGGTAGAAACTTTGGGGCACTCTTTGAAGTACTTTGTGTTGGTTTGAATAGATGATTCTGAGATTGTGTGATGCATATCGTATAATCATACCCACGGATACATGAGGTGACATTGGAGTATCTAGGTGACATTAGGATTTTGGTTGATTTGTGTCTTAAGGTGTTATTCTATTACAAACTCTATGATAGATTGAACGAAAAGAATAGCTTCGTGTTATTTTACGATGGACTCTTGAATAGATAGACCAGAAAGGATAACTTTGAGGTGGTTTCGTACCCTACCATAATCTCTTCGTTTGTTCTCCGATATTAGTTACTTTGGAGTGACTCTTTGTTGCATGTTGAGGGATAGTTATGTGATCTAATTATGTTATTATTGCTGAGACAACTTGCACTAGCGAAAGTATGAACCCTAGGCCTTGTTTCCTAGCATTGCAATACCGTTTACGCTCACTTTTATCATTAGTTACCTTGCTGTTTTTATATTTTCAGATTACAAATACTCATATCTATCATCCATATTGCACTTGTATCATCATCTCTTCGCCGAACTAGTGCACCTATACAATTTACCATTGTATTGGGTGTGTTGGGGACACAATAGACTCTTTGTTATTTGGTTGCAGGGTTGTTTTAGAGAGACCATCTTCATCCTACGCCTCCCAGAGATTGATAAACCTTAGGTCATCCACTTGAGGGAAATTTTCTACTGTCCTACAAACCACTGCACTTGGAGGCCCAACAACGTCTACAAGAAGAAGGTTGCGTAGTAGACATCAAGCTCCTTTCTGGCACCGTTGCCGGGGAGGCTAGGTAAGCGGCACTCACACCCCGTCAACTAAGCTTTTTCTGGCGCTGTTGCCAGGGAGGTGAGTGCTTGAAGGTATATCTTTAGATCTTGCAATCGAATTTTTTAGTTTCTTGTTTTATCACTAGTTTAATCTATAAAAGAAAACTACAAAAAAATGGAATTAAGGGTGCCTCATATGCTTCATCTTTTTAATGTATTTCGTGAAAATAAGGATTCCGATAATTGTGCCAAAGTGCTAGAAGAAGAATGCATTAGAATGTTTGGCACTAAATCTTTGTATGATGAGCATGATTTCAATGTTGTTAGTATGAATTCTTTGAATACCCATGATGCTAATGATACGCAAAGCCACAAGCTTGGGGATGCTATGTTTAATGAAGATGTTATGTTTAGTCCCCCAAGTTTTGATATGCAAATTTGTTATGATGATAGCATGCCTCCTACTTATGATGATATTATTGATGAAAGTGGGTTTGGAAGAGTGTCAACTTTAGGAAGTAATGATACCACTATTTTGGAGGATGTTGAATCTTATAAAATTTATGTAAGTGGATTTGGAGAGGTCATGACTTTATTTAGTGATGTATCCACTATTTCGGAAGAGGTTTCAATTGATTGTGATGAGAACAAAGTTGCTACTTATGATGATTATTGTGATGAAACTTATGTTATAAGAAGTAGTGATGATTATATTTATAAAACTTGTCATGATTATGATTACCCTTTTTCTGAACATTACTCTTTTAATGTGGAAACAATTTATAGTATTAAATTCTCTTATGATACTCCCACTATTGCGAATGAGAAGAATTTTGCTTATGTGGAGAGTAGTAAATTTTCTATGCAAGTAGATCATGAAAAGAATGCTTTATGTGATGTTTATATTGTTGAATTTATTCACTATGCTACTGAAAATTATTATGAGGGAGGAATATATGCTTGTAGGAATTGCAATAATATCAAGTTTCCTCTCTATGTGCTTAAAGTTTTGAAGTTATGCTTGTTTTGCCTTCCTATGCTAGTTGATTATTGTTCTCATAAGTTGTTTGATCACAAAATCCCTATGCATTGGAAGTGGGTTAGAATTAAATGTTCTTGCCATATGTTCCATGATGCCCTCTTTAGGTTTCAATTCTTATCTTTTATGTGAGCATCATTGAAATCATCATGCCTAGCTAGGGGCGTTAAACGATAGCGCTTGTTGGGAGGCAACCCAATTTTATTTTCATTCTTTTCTTTTTGGTTGTGTTTAGTAATAAATAGTTGATCTAGCCTCTGGTTAGATGTGGTTTTATGTTTTATTTAGTTTTTGTGCCAAGTAAGACCAATAGGATCTTCTTGGATGATAGTTATTTGATGTTGCTGAAAATTCCAGAAACTTTCTGTTCATGAAAACAATTGTTACAAATCACCAGAACGTGAAAAAATACTGATTCCAATTGCAGAAGATCAATAATCAAATTATCTAGGTCTTCTTATTTTGGTAGAATTTTTCGAGTTTCGGAAGTTTGCGTTAGTTACAGATTACTACAGACTGTTCTGTTTTTGACAAATTCTGTTTTTCGTGTGTTTTTTGCTTATTTTGATGAATCTATGGCTAGTAAAATAGTTTATAAACCATAGATAAGTTGGAATACAGTAGGTTTAACACCAATACAAATTAAGAATTAGTTCATTACAGTACCTTGGAGTGGTGTTTTGTTTTCTTTCGCTAACGGAGCTCACGAGATTTTCTATTAAGTTTTGTGTTGTGAAGTTTTCAAGTTTTGGGTAAAGATTCGATGGACTATGAAATAAGGAGTGGCAAGAGCCTAAGCTTAGGGATGCCCAAGGCACCCCAAGGTAATATCCAAGGACAACCAATAGCCTAAGCTTGGGGATGCCCCGGATGGCATCCCCTCTTTCGTCTTCGTTCAGCGGTAACTTTACTTGGAGCTATATTTTTATTCACCACATGATATGTGTTTTTCTTGGAGCGTCATTTTATTTTCTTTTGTTTTGCTTGCCGTTTTAATAAAGTATCAAGATCTGAAATTCTTAAATGTTAGAGAGTCTTCACATAGTTGTATAATTATTCGACTACTCATTGATCTTCACTTATATCTTTCGGAGTAGTTTGTCATTTGCTCTAGTGCCTCACTTATATCCTTTTAGAGCACGGCGGTGGTTTTATTTTGAAGAAATAGATGAACTCTCATGCTTAACCTATATTATTTTGAGAGTCTTTAGAACAATATGGTAGTTTGCTTTGGTTATGAAACTAGTCCTAATATGATGGGCATCCAAGATGGGTATAATAAAAACTTTCATATAAGTGCATTGAATACTAAGAGAAGTTTGATACTTGATGATTGTTTTGAGATATGGAGATAGTGATATTTAAAGTTGTGCTAGTTGAGTAGTTTTGAATTTTAGAAATACTTGTGTTGAAGTTTGCAAGTCCCGTAGCATGCACGTATGCTAAACGTTATGTAACAAATTTGAAACATTAGGTGTTATTTGATTGTCTTCCTTATGAGTGGCGGTCGGGGAAGAGCGATGGTCTTTTCCTACCAATCTATCCCCCTAGGAGCATGCGCGTAGTGCCTGGTTTTTGATGACTTGTAGATTTTTGCAATAAGTATGTGAGTTCTTTATGACTAATGTTGAGTCCATGGATTATACGCACTCTCACCCTTCCATCATTGCTAGCCTCTTCGGTACCGTACATTGCCCTTTCTCACCTTGAGAGTTGGTGCAAACTTCGCCGGTGCATCCAAACCCCATGATATGATACGCTCTATCACACATAAACCTCCTTATATCTTCCTCAAAATAGCCACCATACCTACCTATTATGGCAATTCCATAGCCATTCCGAGATATATTGCCATGCAACTTTCCACCGTTCCATTTATCATGACACGTTCACCATTGTCACATTGCTTTGCATGATCATGTAGTTGACATAGTATTTGTGGCAAAGCCACCATTCATAATTCTTTCATACATGTCACTCTTGATTCATTGCATATCCCGGTACACCGCCGGAGGCATTCATATAGTGTCATACTTTGTTCTAGTATCGAGTTGTAATCATTGAGTTGTAAATAAATAGAAGTGTGATGATCATCATTTTCTAGAGCATTGTCCCAAGTGAGGTAAAATAAAAACAATAAAAAAATAAAAAGAGAGAAAGGCCACAAAAAAGAGAGAAGGCCCAAAAAAATGAGAGAAAAAAGAGGGAAGTGACAATGCTACTATCCTTTTTTCACATTTGTGCTTCAAAGTAGCACCATAATCTTCATGATAGAGTGTCTCTTGTTTTGTCACTTTCAGATACTAGTGGGAATTTTTCATTATAGAACTTGGCTTGTATATTCCAACAATGGGCCTCCTCAAATGCCCTAGGTCTTCGTGAGCAAGCAAGTTGGACGCACACCCAATAGTTTCTTTTGTTGAGCTTTCATACATTTATAGCTCTAGTGCATCCGTTGCATGGCAATCCCTACTCCTTGCATTAACATCAATCGGTGGGAATCTCCATAGCTCATTGATTAGCCGCGTTGATGTGAGACTTTCTCCCTTTTTGTCTTCTCCACATAACCCCCATCATTATATTCTATTCCACCCATAGTGCTATATCCATGGCTCACACTCATGTATTGCGTGAAGGTTGAAAAGGTTTGAGATTACTAAAGTACGAACAATTGCTTGGCTTGTCATCGGGGTTGTGCATGATGAGAGCATTCTTGTGTGACGAAAATGGAGCATGACTAAACTATATGATTTTGTAGGGATGAACTTTCTTTGGCCATGTTATTTTGAGAAGACATGATTGCTTAGTTAGTATGCTTGAAGTGCTATTATTTTTATGTCAATATTAAACTTTTGTCTTGAATCTTATGGATCTGAATATTCTTGCCACAATAAAGATAATTACATGGATAAATATGTTAGGTAGCATTCCACATCAAAAATTCTGTTTTTATCATATACCTACTCGAGGACGAGCAGGAATTGAGCTTGGAGATGCTGATACGTCTCCAACGTATCTATAATTTCTTATTGTTCCATGCTATTATATTATCTGTTTTGGATGTTTATGGGCTTTATTAAACACTTTTATATTATTTTTGGGACTACCCTATTAACCCAGAGCCCAGTGCCAGTTCATGTTTTTCCCTTGTTTCAGTATTTCGCAGAAAAGGAATATCAAACGGAGTCCAAACAGAATGAAACCTTCGGAAAAGTTATTTTTGGAAAAAAAGCAATACGGGAGACTTGGAGTGCACATCAGGGGATCAACAAGGGGGGCATGAGGCAGGGGAGTGCGCCCACCCCCTGGGCGCGCCCTCCACCCTCGTGGGCCCCTTGTGGCCCCCCTTACCGACTTCTTTCGCCTATATATTCTCATATACCCTAAAACCATCGGGGGACAGAATAGATCGGGAGTTCCACCGCCGCAAGCATCTGTAGCCACCAAAAACCAATCGGGACCCTGTTCTGGCACCTTGTCGGAGGGGGGATACCTCACCAGTGGCCATCTTCATCATCCCGACGCTCTCCATGACGAGGAGGGAGTAGTTCACCCTCGGTGCTAAGGGTATGTACCAGTAGCTATGTGTTTGATCTCTCTCTCTCTCTCTCTCTCTCTCGTGATCTTGAGGTGATACGATCTTGATGTATTGCGAGCTTTGCTATTATAGTTGGATCTTATGATGTTTCTCCCCCTCTACTCTCTTGTAATGGATTGAGTTTTCCCTTTGAAGTTATCTTATCGGATTGAGTCTTTAAGGATTTGAGAACACTTGATGTATGTCTTGCCATGCTTATCTGTGGTGACAATGGGATATCATGTGATTCACTTAATGTATGTTTTGGTGATCAACTTTGGGTTCCGTCCATGAACCTGTGCATAGGGGTTGGCACACGTTTTCATCTTGACTCTCCGGTAGAAACTTTGGGGCACTCTTTGAAGTACTTTGTGTTGGTTTGAATAGATGAATCTAAGATTGTGTGATGCATATCGTATAATCATACCCACGGATACTTGAGGTGACATTGGAGTATCTAGGTGACATTAGGGTTTTGGTTGATTTGTGTCTTAAGGTGTTATTCTATTACGAACTCTATGATAGATTGAACAGAAAGAATAGCTTCATGTTATTTTACTACGGACACTTGAATAGATAGATCAGAAAGGATAAATTTGAGGTGGTTTCGTACCCTACCATAATCTCTTCGTTTGTTCTCTGCTATTTATTACTTTGGAGTGACTCTTTGTTACATGTTGAGGGATAGTTATGTGATCCAATTATGTTATTATTGTTGAGAGAACTTGCACTAGTGGAAGTATGAACCCTAGGCCTTGTTTCCTAGCATTGCAATACCGTTTACGCTCACTTTTATCATTAGTTACCTTGCTGTTTTAATATTTTCAGATTACAAATTCTCATATCTATCATCCATATTGCACTTGTATCACCATCTCTTCGCCGAACTAGTGCACCTATACAATTTACCATTGTATTGGGTGTGTTGGGGACACAAGAGACTCTTTGTTATTTGGTTGTGGGGTTGCTTGAGAGAGACCATCTTCATCCTACGCATCCCACGGATTGATAAACCTTAGGTCATCCACTAGAGGG
Organism: Aegilops speltoides; assembly: GCA_021437245.1. NCBI lineage: Eukaryota > Viridiplantae > Streptophyta > Magnoliopsida > Poales > Poaceae > Aegilops > Aegilops speltoides. Next base: position 53,574,993 of record CM038141.1, read on the forward strand.
AAATTTGCTGCTGTCCTACAAACCTCTAGACTTGGAGGCCCAACAACGTCTACAAGAAGAAGGTTGCGTAGCAGACATCAAGGGTACGTGGACAACACTCTCCCGCTCGTTGCTATGCATCACCATGATCTTGCGTGTGCGTAGGATTTTTTTTTGAAATTACTGCGTTCCCCAGCACCTTGTGCCATGCGTGCTGTGTGTTAGCCAAAGTAATCGGTTGCTGTGTGCACCCACCCAAGGGTAGTCAACGATCGAGTTGGTTAGCTAGGTTCTGTACGTATGCATCTCGCTGAGATACAGCGAAACCTTGCGTACGTAGTCAATCAGGAAAGATCAAGCTGGCTTGGGGCAGGATCCAAGACAGTCAGCGTCGCTTTGCTTCGTCATCGTTCGTCATCGGTTGTATCACCGTCCCCGGAAAGTACTCGGCGTCAGGTCTGGGCCAACAGATTTCACCCTCCGTGAGGGAAGTTCCCTCGGCTGAATTGCTCCACCGGAGGGCAAAAGTGCTCATGCCAAAGTTTCGCATTGAAACGGTGGCGCTCCATCCCGAAAGTCCTCTCTTTATTTTTTCTAGGTCAAAATTTCATATATACCAGAAGATGGGCACCGGAGGTGGGCCGAGGAGGGCACAACCCACCAGCACGCCCAGGCGCGCCCTGGTGTCTTGTGCTCACCAGGGTGGCCCCCTCCGGTAGTTATTTGCTCTAGTATTTTTTATATATTCCAAAATAATTCTCTGTAAATTTTCAGCTCATTTGAAGATTTGCAGAATAGGTAACTCTCACTTAGCTTTTTCAGGTCCAGAATTCCAGCTGCTGGCATTCTCCCTCTGTCGGGGGAAACGACCCCTATGGAATCACTGGGATCCCTTCGACGGTTGGCGAGTGCGGGATTGTGCAAAGAGCAGGTCTGGCAGTCAGCACAAAGGTCATTTACCCAGGTTCATGCCGCAAGGATGCGTAATACCCTAGTCCTACTTTGTTGTCTATTTGATTGTTCTTGAGGTCTCGAACTAGCTGTGATGTGTGCGTAGTCCAAAAGATCCGAATCCTTCTCCAGTACACCTTGGGCCTCCTTTTAGAGTCAAAAGGGGTCGCCATGGTGGCACACAGGAGGTGGAAAGGTATACAGTGGTTAAGTCTATCCTATGGCACCGTCGGACAAACGCATTTAACGCACTGCCGACATGCCCTTTTTGGTTTATCAGGGACGACAAGGAAGCTCGTCCCAGTTGTCGCCGCCTCGCCTGGCTTCGAGGCGCGTCCGAGCTGATTAGGCGTTGTAGTGCCATGTTGGCTGGCTGTTGGGCTGGCGCGGTGGGAGAGTCTTCACGAAGATCTGCATGCCACCACGTAGGTGCTTGTTGAGTTGGCCTAGAGGCCGCACGTCGCCATGCAGGTGCCTGCCCAGCTGGTTGGGCTGGCAGCTGTATGGGAATGGCAGTTGAGTCTTGGCAGACGTGGGCCTGGCTGTGGCCCCATAGGTGTCCTCAGCAAGAGTATTGTAGGGGCCCCGACAAGGGTCTTGCCATGGCATCGCGGTCGTCCCCGGCAAGGTTCTTGCCAGGGGTCTTGCGGATTTCCCCGGCAAGGATCTTGCCGAGGATCGTCGTCTTCTGGTCCTCATCTGATCTTGTGTGCTTATTGATCTTCACAAACATCTGCATGCCACCATGGTGGTGCCTCCCGAGCCTTGGTTCCAAATGTGGTTGATGGTGTTGGAAACCTTGGGCTCAAGGGCGGCGCGCTCTGCTGGCGTTGGGCAAGTTGACCCGGCAAGGTTCTTGCCGGGGCTGCGGAGGCCACCCCGGCAAGGGTCTTGCCAGGGGAGTCCACCTCGCCCTCTTGGCGTTGCTTTGCTCGTCTCGTGTCTCTGGTCTTGGCGTTGCTTTGCTCGTCTCGTCCCTTTGGCTTCCCTCCTCTGCCTTGCTAAGTGTGTCCGCAGGCGCGGCTCTGACTGCCCGTGCACAAGTAAAGGGGTAAAAAGGAGAGCCCCTACTTTTGTACACCGACAGGAGCCCCCGGGCCTGGGCCACACATAAGCGCAACGCGTTGTTGGGCTGGGCCCAGAACGGTGCGCCGGCATGCTAGGCGGAGTTTTACTGCAGTAATTCCCTTGCCCGTCGTGCTCCCCCATGACCCGCGTTGAATGTGTGACGTGGTGGTCGTGCGCGGAATGACCACAGCATGCTTGCGTCATCCATGGTGAATAGTAAAGGGGCGGCTTGCGTGTTCCCTCGAAACGGCAGAGCCGCCGCTCATTTACTCACTCCACCTTTGGAAACGTCGTCCCACGTTTCCCACTATGCCTACTCCTTATGCCACGTACACCGCATGCACGGTGCGGGGTAGGTGACAGACGCATGGAACTCAGGGGCGTAGAGCTAGTTTTTCAGCCTCCCCTTCCCAACTATAAAAAGGGAACTCAGGGGTAGGAGGAAGAGCATCTCCCTGAGCCTCCCCTTTGTTTCCATCCCAACCCATGGTCATGGTGAGAGGGCGTGGCCGCGGCCGTTCTTCTGCGGAGGCGACTAGGTCCTCCTCCCGCCAGAGAGCTGCGGCGGTCAAGGAAGAGCTAGATGCCCAGGGCGAAGGCCACGCTCGAGGCGGGGCCGCCGGACGGGGCCACGGTCGGCGAGGCGGTCGAGGCAGAGGCGGCTGAAGCAGAGGTGGGTGTGGAAGGGGGATGCCTGCATCGTCTCCGTCTCCGTCGCCATCTGCCCCACCAACTCCCCCTACCTCATCGAGTGGCCACGTCGGGGACTCAGCGCTCGAGTTTATCCTGCAGCTGCATGGGCCGCTATGTCGCCGCCTTCATCTTCCCCGGGCGTTCACGAGGGTGCTGGAGATCGACCAACCACCGCGGCTGAGGCTTCACATGAAGGGGTGTTGCCATGGCGATATGTGGGTGAACACAGGGTTCCCCGCTCCTCAACTGATGCTCCTTCGCCGGGCTAGAAAACTTTTGCACGCGCCCATTGCTTGATGGATGGGCACATCCATTGCTTCAAACTAGCGGAGAGCAATTTTCTCTCCGCCAAGGTCTTCGAGCGCTAGGGACACAGGCTAGGGTGCTGTGCGGAGAGCTCAACTGATGGCGAAAGCTCCTCTTCGGGCGAGAGTGACGAGGAGGACGGTGACAGCGATGACGAGAGTAGCGGGCGGGAGGATGACGGGTCCGACTAGGCGTCGGGCACACCGTTCCTGGGCGACGTCGGCAGCACCATCATCTGCATCGCCAGCTCCTTGAACTTCTCGGGGTCGTTGCCTTGGTCGGCTAGCGTTGGAGGGACGGGGAAGACGAAGAAGGCGGGTGGTGGGCCGTCAAGTCAGAGTACGATGGTCTCGACGCCTTCATCATGTATTGCCGGGCCGCTGCCTCGTCTTTCGGTTCTTCCTTTGGCACCGTCATCACCGGCCTCCTTCCGGACGATCGTCGATATGTTCGCTTGGCGCCTTCTGCTGCTCGTACCTCGCCTAGGCACTCCTTTTGCCATTCTGCCATCTTGTTCTGTTTCCTGAGGAGAGGGACAAGAAAGGGATTACGGGCATCTTATCTTTTTTTAGTTTTTAAGCCTACGGGCCTTTGTAAGATTTAAATCTCGTAACCCCCCTTGCTCATGTATGCATTCCGTACGAATTGTACTTGTTAGCAACGTATTAATGAGGAGAAGGGTGTTTGCTGGGTTTTGTTTGCGCGTGGGCGAGGGCCACACCAAGGAACGCGTCCTTGTTATTTTAAGATAAACTCTATACCCCGGCAAGAGGCCTTGCCGTCTTCCTGCTCTATAGCTCGGCTACACTCACGCCCTTGGCGGAGGTAGGGGCTGAGTAGGATTAGGCCCTTCGCTTGTCCCCTTCCCATCGCACTACAACCAAGTTCTGGCCCAAAGTAAGGTTTTCGGACACGGGACAAAGGGAGCAAGATGATATGAGAGCGAGCAAAGTCTCGTATATTAAAGTTTCATACGGACGCACAGAGTGGGGGGAGACTTATCTGGTGTCGCAGCCCCCGGCAACCTTGCCTTGCCATGATTGGATTCTTAGACCTGCAGCCCCCGGCAACCTTGGCTTGTCGGGGTCGGGGCGTCGGCCTGTTCTCTTTCTTCCAAAATAGCTCAGCAGAAATGTCCATGCACCCTGCGAACCAAAAAGGACGGGAAGGAACAGAGAGATGCTTACTCGACCTCTATGCTAAGGGTTAGTCGTCACCAAGCACTATCAACCCCTAACACAGAGAGAGACTCAACCTAGCATGCATGCTAAAACTTAGGGTGCCAGCGCTTCATTTATTTATGCTCAGGGTCTGCGCTGGCTTTGTACAAAGGGTTACGTGCCTTGCTGGCAAGGCTTGCACAAAAGGTGGTTTGCCAGGGAGCCCGGCAACCGCGCCTTATGGGTAAAACTTGCGAATATGTTCGATGTTCCAGGAGTTGCTCACTGGAATACCATCTTCGGTCTCCAGGCGAACTGCGCTGGGCCTGGTGATTCATATTACCCGAAAGGGCCTTCCCACTTTGGCGTCAACTTGTTGGAATTCTTGGCTGACTGAATGTGCCGAAGAACAATGTCGCCTTCCTCAAAGCTTCGGGCATGAACCTTGCAGCTATGGTAGCGGCGCAAGGCTTGCTGGTAGCGTGCTGCTCGCACAGCCGCCCGAAGACGATCTTCCTCAAGGAGTGTTGTGTCGTCTTGCCGCAATTTCTCTTGCTCAAGCTCATCATAAGCGAGCACTTGAGGTGACCCATACGTGAGTTCCATGGGGAGAATTGCCTCTGCCTCATAAACAAGGGAGAAAGGTGTCTGGCCGGTGGCTCGATTTGGTGTCATTTTGATTGACCAAAGAACCGCTGGCAATTCATCAATCCAGCGCCGTCCGCATTTGTGTAGCTTGTCAAAAGTTCTTGTCCGGAGGCCTCGCAATCCTTCATCATTCACCCTCTCAGCCTGGCCGTTGCTTCGTGGGTGCGCAACATAAGCAAAACAGACCTTGCTGCCGAGGTCCTGGATGTACTGATTGCCACATACAAGTACTCAAAGCCCCCGACAACATGGGGGAAGGGGCCCAGTATGCCCCCAGACCGAGAATGGCCAGGAAAGAGGGGTTGTTTGGAGAGCTTGAGCTGGTTGATGAAGCTTCTTTGAATGGAACTGACACGCTTCACACTTGGTTACTAGTGTCGTTGCATCCTGAAGGGTTGTGGGCTAGAAGAAACCTTGCCGGAATGCCTTGCCGGCAAGGGCCCTTGACCCTATGTGGAAGCCACATATGCCTCCTTGTATCTCTGCCAACAGCTCTAGTCCTTCCTCCCGGGGAATGCACTTCAATTTCACACCGTTTGATCTTTTTCTGTACAGAACATTGTCAACGAATTAATACATGGCAGACTGACGGGCTACTTTCTCCACTTCTTCCTGCTCCTCCGGGAGTCCTCCTGTTTGGAGGAATCGGACGGTATGATGTGCCCATGCCGGAGCCTGAGGCTCGACGACAAGGGATAAAGGCGTTTCTTCTGCCATGGGAGCGGCTGTCTCTACGGCCAGGGCTTGACGCCCTGCCGGAGACTGTTGCCCCATGGTAGGCTCAGTGTCCACGGCAACATCTTTATCGGCGGATACTGAGTGCTCGGCGGAAAGTACTTGCCGGGGCTTGATTTCCTCCGCTTGTTCTACCTTGTCGATGGTTCAACGGATGGTTGAGTTAATCGAAGCACAAAAGTACCTGGTTCCACAGGCAATTTGAAGGCGGCACATTTCGACAAGTAGTCGGCGATGCCGTTCTCCACTCGGGGAACATGCTTCGCTTGTATACTGTCAAAACGCTCTTCCAGCTTCCTCACTTCATCTACGTAGGCCTCCATCAATGGGCTTTGATAATCTTTGTTAACTTGCTTGACGACAAGCTGCGAATCACCCCTGACGATGATCTTCTTGATTTCGAGGTCTGCCGCGATCCTGAGACCGGCAAGCAACCCCTCGCATTCAGCGGTGTTGTTCGTTGACATCTCCCTGGGAAAGTGCATCTGGACTACATACTTGAGGTCCTCTCCGGTGGGTGCGACGAGCAGCACACCAGCACCTGTGCCTTGCAGCGAGAAAAAGCCCTGTCAAAGTACATCATCCAGTCGCGACTTGTTTCCTTGCCTGGGAGGGCTGTCTCTTGAATCTCTTCATCGGGCGTTGAGGTCCACTCCGCAATGAACTCCGCCAAAACTCTACTCTGGATTGTCGAAGTGCTTTCAAACTTCAAACCAAAGCTTCACAGTTCCAAGGCCCATTCCACAATCCTCCCGGTTGCGTCTGGGTTATGCAATATCCGTTGCAACGGGAGGCCGGTGACGACAGTGATTTCGTGCGCTTGGAAGTAATGACATAGCTTCCTCGAGGCCATAAGGAGGCCGAAGAGCAATTTCTGCACGCCGGAGTACCTTGACCTAGGCCGCTGCAAGAGGGAGTTAACAAAGTAGACCGAGTGCTGCGTCATCACCTTCTTCTGCACTATTTCATTTGGTTGCGTCGCTTCTGCTTCGCCAGTGTCAGACTCTGCCAGTGGCCTTGCCTTGCCGGCACCAAGCCTTGCCGGGGGGAGCTCTGGTTTGCCATCCGCCAGCCCTGCCATTGCCACTGACTCTTCATCGACCTCCCTATGTGCCACTAGCGCAGCGCTGACCACTTGGTTCGTTGCTGCTAGATATAGCAGCAACAATTCTTGTGGTTTAGGCGTCACCAGTATTGGCGTAGAGGAGAGGTATTTCTTCAAATCCTACAGGGCTACCTCGGCCTTCGGGGTCCATTCCATTGGGCCCGCCTTTTTCAAGATTTTGAAAGAGGGAAGGGCACGCTCAGCAGACCTGGATATGAATTTGCTCATGGTGGCAACGCAGCCAACGAGGCGACACACATCCTTGATCCGCCTAGGTGCCTCGATCTGCTCAATGGCCTTTATATTGTCTGGATTCGCCTCGATCCGAAGCTGTGACACAAAGAACCTGAGAAGTTTGCCGGACGGAACGCGGAAGACACACTTGTCAGGGTTCAGCTTGAGGTTGATCTTGCACAAATTTGCAAACGCCTCTTGTAAATCTTGTATGAGTGTTGCCCTGTCCTTGGTTTTTTGATCACAATGTCATCCATATAAGCCTCCATATTTCTATGTAGATGGGGCTCAAAACTAATTTGGACTGCTTCGCAAACGTCGAGCCAATGCTCTTCAACCCGAAAGGCATTCGTATGGTACCACATGGGGTGATGAATGTTGTCTTCTCTTCATCTTCTTTCGTCATGAAGATCTGGTGGTATCCCGAGTAAGCGTCGAGGCATGATAACAGGTCACACCCGGCCGTGGAGTCAACAATCTGGTCGATGCGCGATAACGGAAAGGGTCCTTTGGACAAGCCTTATTAATGTCTGTGTAATCAATACACAGTCTCCACTTCCCACTTGACTTGCGCACCACCACCGGATTGGCCAACCACGTCGGATGGAGTACCCCTCTCACCAAACCTGTCACTTCCAACTTCCTGATTTCTTCTGTGATCAACTCTTGCCATTCCAGAGCTTGCTTCCTGACCTTCTGCTTGACGGGTCGCGCGTGAGGACAGACAATAAGATGGTGCTCAATCACCTCCTTGGGAACGCTGGGGATGTCGGATGCTTGCCACACAAACACATCGACATTCACAAGCAGGAAAGTGACGAGCGCACCTTCCTATTTGTTGTGGAGGGTGGAGCTTATGGTGAAAGCCCCTCCCGTGCCATCCTCCTTGATGGACACCTTCTTGGTCTTTGGTGGTGTAGTTCTGGATTCCTTGCTCTTGCCAGTGGAGCTCTCTGGCACGTCCTCGATGGGAGCACTACACTCCGAAGAGGTGCGCTTGCCGGAGTGGGCGCGAGAGGTCTTACCGGGGCTTTAGCGGCAGGAGCAAGTGCCTTGGCGACAGTTGCTGCGATAGAGTTGGTCAGCGCAGATCAGCGCATCCTTCTTGTCGAAGGGGACGGTGATGATGGTCATTGGCCCAGGCATCTTCAATGTGTTGTAGGCGTAATGTGACGTCGCCATAAACTTGGCTTGTGCTGGGCGGCCGAGGATCCCGTTGTAGGGCAAGGGGATCTTGGCGACATCAAAAACAATCCTCTCCGTCCTATAGTTCAGCTCGCCTCCAAATGTCACGGGCAGCGTGACCTTACCCTTCGGTTGACTTCTTCCTGGGTTGACCCCTTGAAACGTGCCCATCTCTTCAAGGTCTCCATCAGGAATCTACATCCTTTTTATCACAACAGGCGAGATCAAGTTCAGACCGGCCCCGCCATCAACCAGCATTTTTGTCACCTTGAGGTTGCGTATTGTTGGCGAAACCAACAACGGCAAACACCCGACCACAGTTGTCCGATCAGGGTGATCCTTGGTGTCAAAAATGATAGGCGTGCTCGACCACTTCAGTAGCATTTGAGCATCGAATGATGGTTCTACTGCTGTGGTCTGACGCGCCCACTGCTTAAGCTGGCGGTGAGAGGTGTGCAGCGAGGCGCCGCCATCGACGCACATGGCCTCTGTAGCTTTCTGGAACTCATGCTCGCCGGACTCGTCGTCCTCGTCATGATCTTCATCTTCTTGCTTCTTATCGTGGCCCCGAGCGGGCCTCTCTTGCTGGTTATCCTTGCCGCGGCGACCTCCTTGGCCGCCATGCTTCTTGCTGGATCCCTCAGCACCGTCCTGACCTTCTTCTTGTCCCGCCTCTCATATTTAGCTTTTTGCTTCTCAGCAAGCATCTCAGCTTGTCGGTAGTCTGGAGGTCGTGGCCCTTGGTGCGGTGGATCTTGCAGTACTGCTTGTCGGAGCCTCCTGGCTTGTCGGCAGCCGCCAAGGCTCGGCAAGCGGCGCACCCGGCAATTTCCTTTCCTGTGTTGTCTGCCTTGGCCTTCTTGGCAGCGCTGATGTCCTCAGATCCCTCGACGGCAAGCATGGTCTTGCCCTTGCGCTTCCTGTTGCGGCGCCAGCCCTTCTTCATCGGGGCGGCTGTGTCTTCGTCTGTGGAGTCGGTTTCCGCACCGGCGTCCTCGTCGGGGTACTTCCTCCCTTTCTCAGCTCGAGCGCACCTATCGGCCAGAACATAAAGTTCGGCCACATCTTTGACCTTGTTCATTGCCAGCTCTTCACGCATCTTGCGGTTGCGTACATTCTGATGGAATGCGCTGATCACGGCAGCGGGATGAACCTCTGGGATGTTGTATTGTACCTGGCTAAACCTCTGTATGTACTTGCGCAGGTCTTCACCTTCCTTCTGGGGGATGATATGCAAATCGCTTGCCTGGCAATGAGCTTGGTGGCCTCCATTGAAGGTGCCAACGAACTCATGACACAAATCCGACCAAGAAGAAATGGAATCCACCGGGAAGTGCATCAACCATGACATGACATTGGGTTTAAGTGCCAACGGGAAGTAATTGGCAAGCACCTTGTCGTGGCGACCTCCAGCAGCTTGCATCATGCTGGTGTAAATGCTGAGGAGCTCCGATGGGTGGGTCTTGCCATTGTACTTCTCGCCAACGTCAGGCTTGAACGTGTGGTGGGAGGTCCACTGGAACTTCCGCAGCTCATGGGTAAAGGCTGGGCAACCCACCTCGTACGGTAGGCCGCTAGAGCCTCCCGGTGCTAGGTGGTCCATAGTGGTCCCCGCCCGCCTATCTGACTGGTGGCGTGCTTCACACCGGCGCTCGATGGTGGTTTGAGCGTCTTCATGGGTTCGCTCCCGAAGAACTTGGCGCTGATCGCGATGGGTCCGTGGGTCGAACAACGCTATGGAAATGTTATCACAAGCGTCATCACGACGGGCCGACACCCGCGGTGGCTGGCGTGGGAGAGGAGAGTGCACCGTGGCCGCAGCACCTCCGGTCCTTCCACCACTGGCATGCGGTGGCTCGACGGAGCGCCGGCCGGAGGGCCCTGCTGGTTGTGGCTCATCTTTGTTGGCAACACCGACGAGGCTTTTGATGGTGCCTCTCCACTCGTCGACCTTTTCCGCAGTAGGAGGAAAGTCGAGGAGCAACTGCGTGCGCGCCAAAGCTTCTGCTAGCATGGGTGGCGGCAACAGCTCTGTGGACCATGACGCACTCCGACTTCTAACCATGTTAGAAGGAGCTCCATCATGGCCTTGCGGCTGTGCGCCATTTTCGCCAGTGCCTCGGCGTGAATGCTGACCTTCTACGTCCCGCGAGTGAGGCACAAGACTCTTCCCACAGCAGCGCCCAGGTTCACCAGCGTGGTGACGCTGCTCATTGCACACAACCTGGGAAGAGCGCGTCATGGGCGCCGGCGTAGGCGTCTTGGAAGTCGCCGCGCCGCCCAAAGGCGGCACGGCATCGCCCTTGGAGGGCCCCGCGCCGCCTGCGGGGGGCCGTCTCCACCTTTGGATTTGGCGGCGTGCAACCCGTCGTCTCGCGCACGGACGACGCCGCTCTGAAAGTGCTAGTTATCGACTAGAGGGGGGTGAATAAGAAATTTTTATGAAAGTCTTCAAAGCATGGAAGTTTCAAAGACAAACAATAGAAATGACCTAATTGATATGTAGCGGAAGATAAACTACAACAAGCAAACCATAGTCAAGTATGCAATAATGTGAAAGTACAAGACTAATAGCAGCTTGGTAGTAAGGATCAAGATGGAAGATAGTATGAAGCCAATCAACAAAAGTAGTCAAGCAATGAAGTCAAACAGGTACGACAAGTAGGCAATGACTTCACGAAGACAAGCTCTAAGTAAAGGGAGGGAGAGGATAGAACCAGTCACTGGTTGAAGACACAGGATTTGTTGGACCAGTTCCAGTTGCTGTGACAACTGTACATCTGGTTAGGGAGGCTGAGATTCAACTCAGAAGACCGCGTCTTCACCTTATTCCCCTTGAGCTAAGGACACACAGTCCTCGCCCAATCACTCTGGTAAGTCTTCAAGGTAGACTTCCAAACCTTCACAGACTTCGTTCACCGGCGATCCACAATGACTCTTGGATGCTCAGAACGCGACGCATAACCGGTTGGAGGATTCACAGTCCTCAAGTGTAATAAGTCTTCAGGTCACGCAAACAAAAAGACTTCAGTGATGCCTAACACTCTTTGGCTCTGGGTGTTTGGGCTTTATCTTCGCAAGGATTTCTCTCTCTCAAAGGCTTCGAGGTGGGTTGCTCTCAAACGACAAAAGCCGTGCACTAACTCTGAGCAGCCACCAATTTATGGTGTAGGGGGTGGGCTATTTATAGCCACTAGGCAACCCGACCTGATATGTTCGAAATGACCCTAGGTCACTAAGGAACTGACACGTGTTCCAACGGTCAGATTTCAAACACACACGGCAACTTTACTTGGGCTAAAAGCAAAGCTGACTTATCCAGCTCTGGATAAGATTTGCTCTCATTGTCTTCGCTCGAAGACATAGGATTTGGGTAGAGCATCACTTCAGTCAATCTGACTTTGTTCACTTGGACCCCACTTAACAGTACGGTGGTTCCTATGAATCAACAAAGAAGAAAAGGAAACAACGAAACGACACAGTCTTCGCGCTCCATAGTCTTCACTCTATGTCTTCTCATGTCATAGACTTCAATATGAATATCTTCACATACCACCATTGTCGTCAATGTCTTCATACATTTTTAGGGGTCGTCTCTGGTAGGTAAACCGAATCAATGAGGGACACTACCTGTGTTATCCTGCAATTCTCACAAACACATTAGTCCCTCAACCAAATTTGTCGTCAATACTCCAAAACCAACTAGGGGTGGCACTAGATGCACTTACAATCTCCCCCTTTTTGGTGATTGATGACAAACTGGTTGAAGTTTTCAACGGGGATAAAATATGTGAAATTGTAAAGGATAGGGTATTGTCTTCATAAGTGGCAAAGGCTCCCCCTGAAGATGTGCATATAAGTAATTTGCTTTTGGAATGCAAATGCACATGGCAGGTTGTACTTGTGGAGATCCTCTTCAACTTATGAAGATAATTCATCATAAATGAGATGATATAACTAAGAGAATGACATGCATAATGAAAAATGGACGTCTGCAGAATGATCTAAGAGTGGAAGTTATCATCGCACATGCGGAATTTATCATCGCATCACAGTAAAGCAAATAAGTAGCAGACGACCATCGAGTTTAAGTGTTACAACTCAAAGAACCAAATGTATCAAATGCGAGAGTTGTAAGCACTAGGCAAAATATAAAGCAACCGCCCATATGAACCCGCTTGAAGACTATCAAACTCATATGCTTCTCCCCCTTTTGTCAATAAGGACCAAAAAGGTTTGAAGACATAGAGTATCTACTCGTCCCCATGAGGAGTAGGTGAAGCAGCAGGGTTGTCGTTGTTGGCTGGCGGTGCAGACGAACTTGGTGCAGTGTCGATGCGTGCAGAGGTAGGGGCGGTGAAGTAGCATCGTATTCATCATCGATCACTCTGGCATTCACCGTTGCCGCAGAGGAAGAATAGTCAGAGTCTTCAAGGGATGGAGTTCTACGTAGGACAGCATTTCGTGGAGTGGAGTCAAACTTGAAACTTTCAGTGAAGCCATCGTCTTGAAGATCTGCTTCAGCACTGAGTAGTGTCAAACTCTTCCATGATCGCCGACAGGTCTCGTGAGTGACAAAAGCATTCTTGGTGGCAAGATTTCGAATGCGATTGACATCCACCAAGAGGCTTTGCATCTGTCGCTTGAGCCAGTAGTGATGCTTATCCTGTTTCTGATGCAGTGCCACAAGAAGTTCCCGATCATTTAGGATGCGAGAGCGCTTCTTGGGTCTTTGGGTAATTGTGCTCTAAGTAGCTTCAGTTTGCGCACGGTGAGGCAGACGAGTGTTCCCAGCCAGGGGATAGACACGAGTTACTGCTTGGACGCCTTCCATGGGTTGAGTGAAGCTGTGATGATCAGCATTTTGAAGACAAACAGGCTTCTTGGCAGGCTTAGGGTATATGGCTTCAACTGACATATCAACCTCTGGTAGAAAGATCAGATGATTGCGAGCAGAGGGCTGATAGTTGATAGCAGAGTGTAGCTTTATGAGGCGCATGACCCATGGATAATAGAATTTCAGGCAAAAAAGGTCAGATCCAGACGCAGCCAATTGTCGGATGAAGAATTCTTGTGTATTGAAGCTGATGCCATTGAGGATGTAAAAGACCAATGTCTTCATGGCTACTTCAAGTTTTGCAGATGATGAATGCCCTTTGATAGGCCATAGAGTTCACCTGATGATGTGATATATTGTGCGAGGCAGATAGTCAAGGTCATCAACATAGAACTCCTTTGGGTATTCAGTGTCATGTGGCAGAGGCTTCATCATGCTCAACATTTGGCTCATGTTTGGCTCTGGCTTGTGGAAGATGCTCTCCAGTGCATTGCGGTGGAGTTGACAATCAGGTTCAAACAGCTCTCCGGGAGTGGGAAGGCTTGTAAGCTCAGTGATGTCAAGAGCTTTGGCTTCATGATGAACATTTCCTGTCATCCACTCGAGAACCCATGTCTTCGTGTCTCTGTAGTAGCCGCGAATGTGGAGGGTAGCATAGAATTGAAGCAAAAGTTCTTCATTCCAATATTCTTTGTCAGTCACAAAGCTGAGCAGACCTGCATCATGAAAGCAGTCAAGTGCTTCTTCTAAGACTTTGGGGCACTCTTTGAAGTACTTTGTGTTGGTTTGAATAGATGAATCTGAGATTGTGTGATGCATATCGTATAATCATACCCACGGATACATGAGGTGACATTGGAGTATCTAGGTGACATTAGGATTTTGGTTGATTTGTGTCTTAAGGTGTTATTCTATTACAAACTCTATGATAGATTGAACGAAAAGAATAGCTTCGTGTTATTTTACGATGGACTCTTGAATAGATAGACCAGAAAGGATAACTTTGAGGTGGTTTCGTACCCTACCATAATCTCTTCGTTTGTTCTCCGATATTAGTTACTTTGGAGTGACTCTTTGTTGCATGTTGAGGGATAGTTATGTGATCTAATTATGTTATTATTGTTGACAGAACTTGCACTAGCGAAAGTATGAACCCTAGGCCTTGTTTCCTAGCATTGCAATACCATTTACGCTTACTTTTATCATTAGTTACCTTGCTGTTTTTATATTTTCAGATTACAAATACTCATATCTATCATCCATATTGCACTTGTATCACCATCTCTTCGCCGAACTAGTGCACCTATACAATTTACCATTGTATTGGGTGTGTTGGGGACACAATAGACTCTTTGTTATTTGGTTGCAGGGTTGTTTTAGAGAGACCATCTTCATCCTACGCCTCCCACGGATTGATAAACCTTAGGTCATCCACTTGAGGGAAATTTTCTACTGTCCTACAAACCACTGCACTTGGAGGCCCAACAACGTCTATAAGAAGAAGGTTGCGTAGTAGACATCAAGCACCTTTCTGGCACCGTTGCCGGGGAGGCTAGGTAAGCGGCACTCACACCCCGACAACTAAGCTCTTTTCTGGCGCCGTTGCCAGGGAGGTGAGTGCTTGAAGGTATATCTTTAGATCTTGCAATCGAATCTTTTAGTTTCTTGTTTTATCACTAGTTTAATCTATAAAAGAAAACTACAAAAAATGGAATTAAGGGTGCCTCATATGCTTCATCTTTTTAATGTCTTTCGTGAAAATAAGGATTCCGATAATTGTGCCAAAGTGCTAGAAGAAGAATGCATTAGAATGTTTGGCACTAAATCTTTGTATGATGAGCATGATTTCAATGTTGTTAGTATGAATTCTTTGAATACCCACGATGTTAATGATATGCAAAGCCACAAGCTTGGGGATGCTATGTTTAATGAAGATGTTATGTTTAGTCCCCCAAGTTTTGATATGCAAATTTGTTATGATGATAGCATGCCTCCTACTTATGATGATATTATTAATGAAAGTGGGTTTGGAAGAGTGTCAACTTTAGGAAGTGATGATACCACTATTTTGGAGGATGTTGAATCTTATAAAATTTATGTAAGTGGATTTGGAGAGATCATGACTTTATTTAGTGATGTATCCACTATTTCGGAAGAGGTTTCAATTGATTGTGATGAGAACAAAGTTGCTACTTATGATGATTATTGTGATGAAACTTATGCTATAAGAAGTAGTGATGATTATATTTCTAAAACTTGTCATGATTATGATTACCCTTTTTCTGAACATTACTCTTTTAATGTGGAAACAATTTATAGTATTAAATTCTCTTATGATACTCCCACTATTGCGAGAAGAATTTTGCTTATGTGGAGAGTAGTAAATTTTCTATGCAAGTAGATCATGAAAAGAATGCTTTATGTGATGTTTATATTGTTGAATTTATTCACTATGCTACTGAAAATTATTATGAGGGAGGGATATATGCTTGTAGGAATTGCAATAATATCAAGTTTCCTCTCTATGTGCTTAAAGTTTTGAAGTTATGCTTGTTTTGCCTTCCTATGCTAGTTGATTATTGTTCTCATAAGTTGTTTGATCACAAAATCCCTATGCATTGGAAGTGGGTTAGAATTAAATGTTCTTGCCATATGTTCCATGATTCCCTCTTTAGGTTTCAATTCTTATCTTTTATGTGAGCATCATTTTAATCATCATGCCTAGCTAGGGGCGTTAAACGATAGCGCTTGTTGGGAGGCAACCCAATTTTATTTTCATTCTTTGCTTTTTGGTTGTGTTTAGTAATAAATAGTTGATCTAGCCTCTGATTAGATGTGGTTTTATGTTTTAGTTAGTTTTTGTGCCAAGTAAGACCTATAGGATCTTCTTGGATGATAGTTATTTGATGTTGCTGAAAATTCCAGAAACTTTCTGTTCATGAAAGAAATTCTTAAAAATCACCAGAACGTGAAAAAATACTGATTCCAATTGAAGAAGATCAATAATCAAATTAGCTAGGTCTTCCAATTTTGGTAGAATTTTTTGAGTTTCGGAAGTTTGCGTTAGTTACAGATTACTACAGACTGTTCTGTTTTTGACAAATTCTGTTTTTCGTGTGTTTTTTGCTTATTTTGATGAATCTATGGCTAGTAAAATAGTTTATAAACCATAGATAAGTTGGAATACAGTAGGTTTAACACCAATACAAATTAAGAATTAGTTCATTACAGTACCTTGGAGTGGTGTTTTGTTTTCTTTCGCTAACGGAGCTCACGAGATTTTCTGTTAAGTTTTGTGTTGTGAAGTTTTCAAGTTTTGGGTAAAGATTCGATGGACTATGGAATAAGGAGTGGCAAGAGCCTAAGATTGGGGATGCTCAAGGCACCCCAAGGTAATATCCAAGGACAACCAAGAGCCTAAGCTTGGGGATGCCCCGGATGGCATCCCCTCTTTCGTCTTCGTTCATCGGTAACTTTACTTGGAGCTATATTTTTATTCACCACATGATATGTGTTTTGCTTGGAGCGTCATTTTATTTTCTTTTGTTTTGCTTGCCGTTTGAATAAAGTATCAAGATCTGAAATTCTTAAATGTTAGAGAGTCTTCACATAGTTGTATAATTATTCGACTACTCATTGATCTTCACTTATATCTTTCGGAGTAGTTTGTCATTTGCTCTAGTGCCTCACTTATATCCTTTTAGAGCACGGCGGTGGTTTTATTTTGAAGAAATAGATGAACTCTCATGCTTAACCTATATTATTTTGAGAGTCTTTATAACAGCATGGTAGTTTGCTTTGGTTATGAAACTAGTCCTAATATGATGGGCATCCAAGATGGGTATAATAAAAACTTTCATATAAGTGCATTGAATACTAAGAGAAGTTTGATACTTGATGATTGTTTTGAGATATGGAGATAGTGATATTAAAGTTGTGCTAGTTGAGTAGTTTTGAATTTGAGAAATACTTGTGTTGAAGTTTGCAAGTCCCGTAGCATGCACGTATGCTAAACGTTATGTAACAAATTTGAAACATGAGGTGTTATTTGATTGTCTTCCTTATGAGTGGCGGTCGGGGACGAGCGATGGTCTTTTCCTACCAATCTATCCCCCTAGGAGCATGCACGTAGTGCCTGGTTTTTGATGACTTGTAGATTTTTGCAATAAGTATGTGAGTTCTTTATGACTAATGTTGAGTCCATGGATTATACGCACTCTCACCCTTCCATCATTGCTAGCCTCTTCGGTACCGTACATTGCCCTTTCTCACCTTGAGAGTTGGTGCAAACTTCGCCGGTGCATCCAAACCCCATGATATGATACGCTCTGTCACACATAAACCTCCTTATATCTTCCTCAAAATAGCCACCATACGTACCTATTATGGCAATTCCATAGCCATTCCGAGATATATTGCCATGCAACTTTCCACCGTTCCATTTATCATGACACGTTCACCATTGTCACATTGCTTTGCATGATCATGTAGTTGACATAGTATTTGTGGCAAAGCCACCATTCAAAATTCTTTCATACATGTCACTCTTGATTCATTGCATATCCCGGTACACCGCCGGATGTTGGGGAACGTAGCAGAAATTCAAAATTTTCCTACGTGTCACCAAGATCTATCTATGGAGAGACCAGCAACGAGGGGAAGGAGAGTGCATCTACATACCCTTGTAGATCGCTAAGCGGAAGCGTTCAAGAGAACGGGGTTGAAGGAGTCGTACTCGTCGTGATCCAAATCACCGGAGATCCTAGTGCCGAACGGACGGCACCTCCGCGTTCAACACACGTACAGCCCGGTGACGTCTCCCATGCCTTGATCCAGAAAGGTGAGAGGGAGAGATTGGGGAAGACTCCGTCCAGCACCAGCACGACGGCGTGGTGGTGGTGGAGGAGCGTGGCAATCTGCAGGCTTCGCCAAGCACCGCAGAGAGGAGGAGTACTTGGGAGAGGGGAGGGCTACGCTGTAACTTCGTGTTGAGCTCCCATCGTCTCCCCACTTTATATAGGGGTGGAGGGCTGGTTTCTTTCCTCCAAGTCCATTGGGGCGTTGGCCAAGGTGGGAGGAAAGAAATCCCATCATTTCCTTCCCCATCGATTGTTATCCCCCTTTTAGGGATCTTGATCTTATCCTTGGGATATGATCTTATTCCTTCTAAGGGGGATCTTGGTGCGCTTGACCAGGGGTGTGGGGCCTTTCCCCACTACCCACGTTCATGTGGGTCCCCCATGCAGGTGGGCCCCACTCCGAACCTTCTAGAACCTTCCCGGTACAATACCGAAAAATCCCGAACATTTTCCGGTGGCCAAAATAGGACTTCCCATATATAAATCTTTACCTCCGGACCATTCCGGAACTCCTCGTGACGTCCGGGATCTCATCCGGGACTCCGAACAACATTCGGTAACCACATACAAACTTCCTTTGTAACCCTAGCGTCATCGAACCTTAAGTGTGTAGACCCTATGGGTTCGGGAGACATGTAGACATGACCGAGACGTTCTCCGGTCAATAACCAACAGCGGGATCTGGATACCCATGTTGGCTCCCACATATTCCACGATGATCTCATCGGATGAACCACGATGTCAAGGACTCAGTCGATCCCGTATTCAATTCCCTTTGTCTAACGGTGTTGTACTTGCCCGAGATTCGATCGTCGGTATACCTATACCTTGTTCAATCTCGTTACCGGCAAGTCTCTTTACTCGTTCCGTAACACATCATCCCGTGATCAACCCCTTGGTCACATTGTGCACATTATGATGTTGTCCTACCGAGTGGGCCCAGAGATACCTCTCCGTTTACACGGAGTGACAAATCCCAGTCTCGATCCGTGTCAACCCAACAGACACTTTTGGAGATACCTGTAGTGCACCTTTATAGTCACCCAGTTACGTTGTGACGTTTGATACACCCAAAGCACTCCTACGGTATCCGGGAGTTACACGATCTCATGGTCTAAGGAAGAGATACTTGACATTGGAAAAGCTCTAGCAAACGAACTACACGATCTTTGTGCTATGCTTAGGATTGGGTCTTGTCCATCACATCATTCTCCTAATGATGTGATCCCGTTATCAACGACATCCAATGTCCATAGCCAGGAAACCATGACTATCTGTTGATCACAACGAGCTAGTCAACTAGAGGCTTACTAGGGACCTATTGTGGTCTATGTATTCACACGTGTATTACGATTTCCGGATAATACAGTTATAGCATGAATAAAAGACAATTATCATGAACAATGAAATATAATAATACTTTTATTATTGCATCTAGGGCATATTTCCAACAGTCTCCCACTTGAACTAGAGTCAATAATCTAGTTCACATCGCCATGTGATTAACATTGACAGGTCACATCGCCATGTGACCAACATCATCAAATGAGTTCTGGGGTTTGATCATGTTTTGCTTGTGAGAGAGGTTTTAGTCAATGGGTCTGAACCTTTCAGATCCGTGTGTGCTTTGCAAATTTCTAGGTCATGTTGCAAATGTTGTTTCCATGCTCCACTTGGAGCTATTCCAAATGGTTGCTCCACTATACGTATCCGGTTTGCTACTCAGAGTCACTCGGATAGGTGTTAAAGCTTGCATCGACGTAACCCTTTACACCGAACTCTTTATCACCTCCATAATCGAGAAACATGTCCTTATTTACTCCAAGGACAATTTTGACGCTGTCCAATGATCCATTCTGGATCATTCTTGTACCCTATAGTGACTCATGGCAAGGCACACTTCGATGCGGTACACAGCATAGCATACTATAGAGCCTATGTTTGAAACATAGGGGCGACCTAAATCCTTTCTCTCTTTTCTGCCATGGTCAAGCTTTAAGTCTTGACTTCATACCTTACAACTCAGGCAAGAACTCCTTCTTTGGTGATCCATCTTGAACACCTTCTAGATCATGTCAAGGTATGTGCTCATTTGAAAGTACTATTGCGCGTTTTTATCTATCCTCATAGATCTTGATGCTCAATGTTCAAGTAGTTTAAACCAGGTTTTATATTGAAAACACTTTTCAAATAACCATATATGCTTTCAGAAATTCTACATCATTTCGATCAACAATATGTCAACAACATATACTTATCGAAATTCTATAGTGCTCCCACTCACTTCTTTGGAAATACAAGTTTCTCATAAACTTTGTATAAACCCAAAATCTTTGATCATCTCATCAAAACATACATTCGAACTCCGAGATGCTTACTCCGGTCCTTAGAAGGATCGCTGGAGCTAGCATACCTTTTAGCATCCTTAGGATCGACAAAACCTTTCTTATTGTATCACATACAACCTTTCCTCATTTAAAACCGGTAAGGAAACTCGTTTTGACATCCATCCGCCAGATTTCATAAATGTAGCTAATGCTAACATGATTCCGACGGACTTTAAGCATCGCTACGGATGAGAAAATCTCATCGTGGTCAACTCCTTGAACTTGTGAAAAACTCTTCGCCACAAGTCGAGCTTCATAGACGGTGACATTACCGTCCATGTCCGTCTTCTTCTTAAAGATCCATTTATCTCGGATTTCATGGCTTCTAACCATTTGTCGGAATTTGGGCCCACCATTGCTTCTCCATAGCTCGTAGTTTCATTGTTGTCTAGCAACATGACCTTCAAGACAGGATTACTGTACCACTCTAAAGTAGTACACATCCTTGTCACCCTACGAGGTACGGCAATGACTTGATCCGAAGTTTCATGATCACTATCATAAGCTTCTACTACAATTTGTGTAGGTGCCACAGGAACAACTTCCTGTGCCTTGCTGCACACTAGTTGAAGTGATGGTTCAATAACCTCATCAAGTCTCCACCATCCTCCCACTCAACTTTTCGAGACAAACTTTTCCTCGAGAAAGGACCCGATTCAAGAAACAATCCCTATTGCTTTCGGATCCGAATTTGGAGGTATACCCAACTGTTTTGGGTGTCCTATGAAGATGCATTTTATCCGCTTTGGGTTCAAGCTTATCAACCTGAAACTTTTCCATACAAGCGTCGCAGCCCCAAACCTTTAAGAAATGACAGCTTAGGTTTCTCTAAACCATAGTTCATACGGTGTCATCTCAACGGAATTACGTGGTGTCCTATTTAAAGTGAATGTGCTTGTTTCTAATGCCTAACCCATGAACGATAGTTGGTAATTCGATAAGAGACATCATGGCACGCACCATATCCAATAGGGTGCAACTATGATGTTCGGACACACCATCAAACAATGGTGTTCCAGGCGGTATTAATTGTGAAACAATTTCCACAATGTCTTAATTGCGTGCCAAAGCTCGTAACTCAGATACTCATCTCTATGATCATAGCATAGACATTTCATCCTCTTGTCACGATGATCTTCAACTTCACTTAGAAATTACTTGAACCATTCAATAATTCAGACTTGTGTTTCATCAAGTAAATATACTCAACATTTACTCGAATCATGTGTGAAGTAAGAACATAACGATATTCACTGCATGCCTCAGCACTCATTGGAATGCACACATCAAAATGTGTTACTTCCTACAAGTTGCTATCTTGTTCCATCTTACTGAAACCGAGGCTTTTCAGGTCATCGTGGTATGATTTGCATATCTCAAGTGATTCAAAATCAAGTGAGTCCAAACGATCCATCTGCATGGAGTTTCTTCATGCATATACACCAATAGACATGGTTCACATGTCTCAAACTTTTCAAAACGAGTGAGTCCAAAGATCCATCAACATGGAGCTTCTTCATGCTTTTTATACAATATGACTTACATGGGCAGTGCCACAAGTGAGTGGTACTATCATTACTATCTTATATCTTTTGGCATGAAAATGTGTATCACTACGATCGAGATTCAATAAACCATTCCTTTAGGTGCAAGACCATTAAAGGTGTTATTCAAATAAATAGAGTAACCATTATTCTCCTTAAATGAATAACCGTATTGCGATAGACATAATCCAATCATGTCTATGCTCAACACAAACACAAAATCTCGATGGTAGAGGGAGCGTGCGATGCTTGATCACATCAACCTTGGAAACACTTCCAACACATATCATCAGCTCACCTTTAGCTAGTCTCCGTTTATTCCGTAGCTTTTATTTCGAGTTACTAGCACTTAGCAACCGAACGGTATCTAATACCCGGTGCTACTAGGAGTACTAGTAAAGTACACATTAACATAATGTATATCCAATATACTTCATCGACCTTGCCAGCCTTCTCATCTACCAAGTATCTAGGGTAATTCCGCTCTAGTGACTATTCCCTTATCACGAAGCACTTAGTCTCGGGTTTGGGTTCAACCTTGGGTTTCTTCTTTGAGCGGCAGCTGATTTGTTGTTTCATGAAGTATCCTTCTTGCCCTTGCCCATCTTGAAACTAGTGGTTTCACCAACCATCAACAATTGATGCCTCTTCTTGATTTCTACTTTCGCGGTGTCAAACATCGTGAATACCTCAAGGATTATCATATCTATCCCACGATATGTTATAGTTCATCACGAAGCTCTAGCAGCTTGGTGGCAATGACTTTGGAGAAACATCACTATCTCATCGGAAGATCGACTCCCACTCGATTCAAGTGATTGTTGCACTCAGACAATCGAGCACAAGCTCAACAATTGAGCTTTTCTCCCTTAGTTTGCAGGCTAAGAAGATCGTCGGAGGTCTCATTCCTCTTGGCGTGGGCACGAGCCTGAAATCTCAATTTCAGCCCTCGAAACATCTCATATGTTCATGACGTTTGAAAAACATCTTTGGTGCCTTAATTCTAAACCGTTTATCCGAACTATCACGTAGTTATCAAAACGTGTATGTCCGATGTTCGCAACATCCACAAACGGCGTTTGGGGTTCAGCACTGTGGCGGTGCATTAAGGACATGAGCTTTCTCTTGTCCGCATAATCGCTCATGTCAATTTTCAACTATATTTTCTCTAGGAACATATCTAAGCAGTGGAACTAAAGCGTGAGCTTCGACATATTTTGCAAAGATCTTTTGACTATGTTCGGGATAATTAAGTTCATCTTATGAACTCCCACTCAGATAGACATCCCTCTGGTCATCTAAGTGATTACATGATCCAAGTCAACTAGGCCGTGTCCGATCATCACGTGAGACGGACTAGTCATCATCGGTGAACATCTTCATGTTGATTGTATCTACTATCGACTCATGCTCGACCTTTCGGTCTCCGTGTTCGAGGCCATGTCTGTACATGCTAGGCTCGTCAAGTTAACCCTAAGTGTTTTCATTTGTGTAAAACTGTCTTACACTGTTGTATGTGAGCGTAAGAATCCATCACACCCGATCATCACGTGGTGCTTAGAAGCGACGAACTGTAGCAAGCGGTGCACGATCGGGGAGAACACTTCTTGAAATTTTGTAAGGATCATCTTATTTACTACCGTCGTCCTAAGTAAACAAGATGCATAAACATGATAAACATCACATGCAATCAAATAGTGACATGATATGGCCAATATCATTTTGCTCCTTTTGATCTCTATCTTCGGGGCTCCATGATCATCATCGTCACCGGCATGACACCATGATCTCCATCATCGTGTCTTCATGAAGTTGTCTCGCCAACTATTACTTCTACTACTATGGCTACCGGTTAGCAATAAAGTAAAGTAATTACATGGCGTTGTTCAATGACGCGCAGGTCATACAATAAATTAAGACAACTCCTATGGCTCCTGCCGGTTGTCATACTCATCGACATGCAAGTCGTGATTCCTATTACAAGAACACGATCAATCTCATACATCACATATCATTCATCACATTCTTCTTGGCCATATCACATCACATAGCATACCCTGCAAAAACAAGTTAGACGTCCTCTAATTGTTGTTGCATGTTTTACGTGGCTGCTATGGGTTTCTAGCAAGAACGTTTCTTACCTACACAAAACCACAACGTGATATGCCAATTGCTATTTACCCTTCAGAAGGACCCTTTTCATCGAATCCGTTCCGACTAAAGTGGGAGAGACTGGCACCCGCTAGCCACCTTATGCACGAAGTGCATGTCAATCAGTGGAACCTGTCTCACGAAATGCGTGTAAGGTCGGTCGGGCCGCTTCATCCCACAATACCGTCGAAACAAGAATGGACTAGTAACGGTAAGCATATTGAACAAAATCAACGCCCACAACTACTTTGTGTTCTACTCGTGCAAAGAATCTATGCAATAGACCTAGCTCATGATGCCACTATTGGGGAACGTAGCAGAAATTCAAAATTTTCCTACGTGTCACCAAGATCTATCTATGGAGAGACCAGCAACGAGGGGAAGGAGAGTGCATCTACATACCCTTGTAGATCGCTAAGCGGAAGCGTTCAAGAGAACGGGGTTGAAGGAGTCGTACTCGTTGTGATCCAAATCACCGGAGATCCTAGTGCGAGCGGACGGCACCTCCGCGTTCAACACACGTACAGCCGGTGGCGTCTCCCATGCCTTGATCCAGCAAGGTGAGAGGGAGAGGTTGGGAAGACTCCATCCAGCAGCAGCACGACGGCGTGGTGGTGGTGGAGGCGTGGCAATCTGCAGAGGCCGCCAAGCACCGCAGGAGAGGAGGAGTACTTGGGAGAGGGGAGGGCTGCGCGAGAACTTCGTGTTGAGCTCCCATCGTCTCCCCACTTTATATAGGGGTGGAGGGCTGGTTTCTTGCCTCCAAGTCCATTGGGGCGTTGGCCAAGGTGGGAGGAAAGAAATCCCATCATTTCCTTCCCGCCGATTGTTATCCCCCTTTTAGGGATCTTGATCTTATCCCTTGGGATATGATCTTATTCCTTCTAAGGGGGATCTTGGTGCGCTTGACCAGGGGTGTGGGGCCTTTCCCCACTACCCACGTTCATGTGGGTCCCCCATGCAGGTGGGCCCCACTCCGAACCTTCTAGAACCTTCCGGTACAATACCGAAAAATCCGAACATTTTCGGTGGCCAAAATAGGACTTCCATATATAAATCTTTACCTCCGGACCATTCCGGAACTCCTCGTGACGTCCGGGATCTCATCCGGGACTCCGAACAACATTCGGTAACCACATACAAACTTCCTTTGTAACCCTAGCGTCATCGAACCTTAAGTGTGTAGACCCTACGGGTTTGGGAGACATGTAGACATGACCGAGACGTTCTCCGGTCAATAACCAACAGCGGGATCTGGATACCCATGTTGGCTCCCACATGTTCCACGACGATCTCATCGGATGAACCACGATGTCAAGGACTCAGTCGGTCCCGTATTCAATTCCCTTTGTCTAACGGTATTGTACTTGCCCGAGACTCGATCGTCGGTATACCGATACCTTGTTCAATCTCGTTACCGGCAAGTCTCTTTACTAGTTCCGTAACACATCATCCCGTGATCAACCCCTTGGTCACATTGTGCACATTATGATGATGTCCTACCGAGTGGGCCCAGCGATACCTCTCCGTTTACACGGAGTGACAAATCCCAATCTCGATCCGTGTCAACCTAACAGACACTTTCGGAGATACCTGTAGTGCACCTTTATAGTCACCCAGTTACGTTGTGACGTTTGATACACCAAGCACTCCTACGGTATCCGGAGTTACGATCTCATGGTCTAAGGAAGAGATACTTGACATTGGAAAAGCTCTAGCAAGCGAACTACGATCTTTGTGCTATGCTTAGGATTGGGTCTTGTCCATCACATCATTCTCCTAATGATGTGATCCGTTATCAACGACATCCAATGTCCATAGCCAGAAACCATGACTATCTGTTGATCAACGAGCTAGTCAACTAGAGGCTTACTAGGGACATATTGTGGTCTATGTATTCACGTGTATTACGATTTCCGGATAATACAGTTATAGCATGAATAAAAGACAATTATCATGAACAATGAAATATAATAATACTTTTATTATTGCCTCTAGGGCATATTTCCAACACCGGAGGCATTCATATAGAGTCATACTTTGTTCTAGTATCGAGTTGTAATCATTTAGTTGTAAATAAATAGAAGTGTGATGATCATCATTTTCTAGAGCATTGTCCCAAGTGAGGTAAAATAAAAACAATAAAAAAATAAAAAGAGAGAAAGGCCACAAAAAAGAGAGAAGGCCCAAAAAATGAGAGAAAAAAGAGGGAAGTGACAATGCTACTATCCTTTTTTCACACTTGTGCTTCAAAGTAGCACCATAATCTTCATGATAGAGTGTCTCTTGTTTTGTCACTTTCATACACTAGTGGGAATTTTTCATTATAGAACTTGGCTTGTATATTCCAACAATGGGCCTCCTCAAATGCCCTAGGTCTTCGTGAGCAAGCAAGTTGGACGCACACCCAATAGTTTCTTTTGTTGAGCTTTCATACATTTATAGCTCTAGTGCATCCGTTACATGGCAATCCCTACTCCTTGCATTAACATCAATCGGTGGGAATATCCATAGCTCATTGATTAGCCGCATTGATGTGAGACTTTCTCCATTTTTGTATTCCCCACATAACCCCCATCATTATATTCTATTCCACCCATAGTGCTATATCCATGGCTCACGCTCATGTATTGCGTGAAGGTTGAAAAGGTTTGAGATTACTAAAGTATGAAACAATTGCTTGGCTTGTCATCGGGGTTGTGCATGATGAGAGCATTCTTGTGTGACGAAAATGGAGCGTGACTAAACTATATGATTTTGTAGGGATGAACTTTCTTTGGCCATGTTATTTTGAGAGGACATGATTGCTTAGTTAGTATGCTTGAAGTGCTATTATATTTATGTCAATATTAAACTTTTGTCTTGAATCTTATGGATCTGAATATTCTTGCCACAATAAAGATAATTACATGGATAAATATGTTAGGTAGCATTCCACATCAAAAATTCTGTTTTTATCATTTACCTACTCGAGGATGAGCAGGAATTGAGCTTGGAGATGCTGATACGTCTCCAACGTATCTATAATTTTTTATTGTTCCATGCTATTATATTATCTGTTTTGGATGTTTATGGGCTTTATTAAACACTTCTATATTTTTTTGGGACTAACCTATTAACCCAGAGCCCAGTGCCAGTTCATGTTTTTTCCCTTGTTTCAGTGTTTCGTAGAGAAGGAATATCAAACGGAGTCCAAACGGAATGAAACCTTCGGAAAAGTTATTTTTGGAAAAAAAAAGCAATACGGGAGACTTGGAGTGCACATCAGGGGATCAACGAGGAGGGCATGAGGCAGGGGAGTGCGCCCACCCCCTGGGCGCGCCCTCCACCCTCGTGGGCCCCTTGTGGCTCCCCTTACCGACTTCTTTCGCCTATATATTCTCATATACCCTAAAACCATCGGGGGACAGAATAGATCGGGAGTTCGACCGCCGCAAGCATCTGTAGCCACCAAAAACCAATCGGGACCCTGTTCTGGCACCTTGCCGGAGGGGGGATCCCTCACTAGTGGCCATCTTCATCATCCCGGCGCTCTCCATGAAGAGGAGGGAGTAGTCCACCCTCGATGCTGAGGGTATGTACTAGTAGCGATGTGTTTGATCTCTCTCTCTCTCTCATGTTCTTGAGGTGATACGATCTTGATGTATTGCGAGCTTTGCTATTATAGTTGGATCTTATGACGTTTCTCCCCCTCTACTCTCTTGTAATGGATTGAGTTTTCCCTTTGAAGTTATCTTATCGGATTGAGTCTTTAAGGATTTGAGAACACTTGATGTATATCTTGCCATGCTTATCTGTGGTGACAATGGGATATCATGTGATTCACTTAATGTATGTTTTGGTGATCAACTTCGGGTTCCGCCCATGAACCTATGCATAGGGGTTGGCACACGTTTTCATCTTGACTCTCCGGTAGAAACTTTGAAGCACTCTTTGAAGTACTTTGTGTTGGTTTGAATAGATGAATCTGAGATTGTGTGATGCATATCGTAAAATCATACCCACGGATACTTGAGGTGACATTGGAGTATCTAGGTGAACTTAGGGTTTTGGTTGATTTGTGTCTTAAGGTGTTATTCTATTACGAACTCTATGATAGATTGAACGGAAAGAATAGCTTCATGTTATTTTACTACGGACACTTGAATAGATAGATCAGAAAGGATAAATTTGAGGTGGTTTCGTACCCTACCATAATCTCTTCGTTTGTTCTTCGCTATTTGTTACTTTGGAGTGACTCTTTGTTACATGTTGAGGGATAGTTATGTGATCCAATTATGTTATTATTGTTGAGAGAACTTGCACTAGTGGAAGTATGAACCCTAGGCCTTGTTTCCTAGCATTGCAATACCGTTTACGCTCACTTTTATCATTAGTTACCTTGCTGTTTTAATATTTTTAGATTACAAATTCTCATATCTATCATCCATATTGCACTTGTATCACCATCTCTTTGCCGAACTAGTGCACCTATACAATTTACCATTGTATTGGGTGTGTTGGGGACACAAGAGACTCTTTGTTATTTGGTTGCGGGGTTGCTTGAGAGAGACCATCTTCATCCTACGCATCCCACGGATTGATAAACCTTAGGTCATCCACTTGAAGGAAATTTGCTGCTGTCCTACAAACCTCTAGACTTGGAGGCCCAACAACGTCTACAAGAAGAAGGTTGCGTAGCAGACATCAAGGGTACGTGGACAACACTCTCCCGCTCGTTGCTATGCATCACCATGATCTTGCGTGTGCGTAGGATTTTTTTTTGAAATTACTGCGTTCCCCAACACCTTGTGCCATGCGTGTTGTGTGTTAGCCAAAGTAATCGGTTGCTGTGTGCACCCACCCAAGGGTAGTCAATGATCGAGTTGGTTAGCTAGGTGCTGTACGTATGCATCTCGCTGAGATACAGTGAAACCTTAAGTACGTAGTCAATCAGGAAAGATCAAGCTGGATTGGGGCAGGATCCAAGACAGTCAGCGTCGCTTTGCTTCGTCATCGTTCGTCATCGGTCGTATCACCGTCCCCGGAAAGTACTCCGCGTCAGGTCTGGGCCAACAGATTTCACCCTCCGTGAGGGAAGTTCCCTCGGCTGAATTGCTCCACCGGAGGGCAAACGTGCTCATGCCAAAGTTTCCCATTGAAACGGTGGCGCTCCGTCCCGAAAGTCATCTCTTTATTTTTTTCTAGGTCAAAATTTCATATATACCAGAAGATGGGCACCGGAGGTGGGCCGAGGAGGGCACAACCCACCAGGGCGCGCCCAGGCGCGCCCTGGTGTCTTGTGCTCACCAGGGTGGCCCCCTCCAGTAGTTATTTGCTCTAGTATTTTTTATATATTCCAAAATAATTCACTGTAAATTTTCAGCTCATTTGAAGATTTGCAGAATAGGTAACTCTCACTTAGCTTTTTCAGGTCCAGAATTCCAGCTGCTGGCATTCTCCCTCTGTCGGGGGAAACGACCCCTATGGAATCACTGGGATCCCTTCTACGGTTGGCGAGCGCGGGGCTGTGCAAAGAGCAGGTCTGGCAGTCAGCACAAAGGTCATTTACCCAGGTTCATGCCGCAAGGATGCGTAATACCCTAGTCCTACTTTGTTGTTTATTTGAGTGTTCTTGAGGTCTCGAACTAGCTGTGATGCGTGCATAGTCCAAAAGATCCGAATCCTTCTCCAGTACACCTTGGGCCTCCTTTTATAGTCAAAAGGGGTCGCCATAGTGGCACACAGGAGGTGGAAAGGTATAGAGTGGTTAAGTCTATCCTATGGCATCGTCGGACAAACGCATTTAACGCACTGCCGACATGCGCTTCTTGGTTTATCAGGGACGACAAGGAAGCTCGTCCCAGTTGTCGCCGCCTCGCCTGGCTTCGAGGCGCGTCCGAGCTGATGAGGCGTTGTAGTGCCATGTTGGCTGGCTGTTGGGCTGGCGCGGTGGGAGAGTCTTCACGAAGATCTGCATGCCACCACGTAGGTGCTTGTTGAGTTGGCCTAGAGGCCGCACGTCGCCACGCAGGTGCCTGCCCAGCTGGTTGGGCTGGCAGCTGTATGGGAATGGCAGTGGAGTCTTGGCAGACGTGGGCCTGGCTCTGGCCACACAGGTGTCCTCAGCAAGAGTATTGTAGGGGCCCCGACAAGGGTCTTGCCATGGCATCGCGGTCGTCCCCGGCAAGGTTCTTGCCGGGGGTCTTGCGGATTTCTCGTTGTCTTCTGGTCCTCATCTGATCTTGTGTGCTTATTGATCTTCACAAACATCTGCATGCCACCATGGAGGTGCCTCCCGAGCCTTGGTTCCAAATGTGGTTGATGGTGTTGGAAACCATGGGCTCAAGGGCGGCGCGCTCTGCTAGCGTTGGGCAAGTTTCCCCGGCAAGGCTCTTGCCGGGGCTGCGGAGGCCACCCCGGCAAGGGTCTTGCCACGGGAGTCCACCTCGCCCTCTCGCTCTTTGTGTCTCTGGTATTGGCGTTGCTTTGCTCGTCTCGTGCCTTTGGCTTCCCTCCTCTGCCTAGCTAAGTGTGTCCGCGGGCGCGGCTCTGACTGCCCGTGCACAAGTAAAGGGGTAAAAAGGAGAGCCCCTACTTTTGTACACCGACAGGAGCCCCCGGGCCTGGGCCACACATAAGCGCAATGCGTTGTTGGGCTGGGCCCAGAACGGTGTGCGGGCATGCTGGGCGGAGTTTTATTACAGTAATTCCCTTGTCCGTCGTGCTCCCCCATGACCCGCGTTGAATGTGTGACTTGGTGGTCGTGCGCGGAATGACCGCAGCATGCTTGCGTCATCCGTGGTGAATAGTAAAGGGGCGGCTTGCGTGTTCCCTCGAAACGGCAGAGCCGCCGCTCATTTACTCTCTCCACCTTTGGAAACGTCGTCACGTTTCCCACTATGCCTACTCCTTATGCCACGTACACCGCATGCACGGCGCGGGGTAGGTGACAGACGCATGGAATATGGGAAGGCGCGCGGGGGCCGATACCCACGTGCCTTCGATTGGGCGGGGAGGGCAGTCGACAGCCTCGCTTGCTGCCACTTTAATGAGCCGGATCTGAGCGGGCTCTTCAGGGTCGTAGAGCTAGTCTTTCAGCGTCCCCTTCCCAACTATAAAAAGGGAACTCAGGGGTAGGAGGAAGAGCATCTCCCTGCGCCTCCCCTTTGTTTCCATCCCAACCCATGGTCATGGTGAGAGGGCGTGGCCGCGGCCGTTCTTCTGCGGAGGCGACCAGGTCCTCCTCCCGCCAGAGAGCTGCGGCGGTCAAGGAAGAGCTAGATGCCCAGGGCGAAGGCCACGCTCGAGGCGGGGCCGCCGGACGGGGCCACGGTCGGCGAGGCGGTCAAGGCAGAGGCGACTGAAGCAGAGGTGGGCGTGGAAGGGGGATGCCTGCATCGTCTCCGTCTCCGTCGCCATCTGCCCCACCAACTCCCCCTGCCTCACCGAGTGGCCACGTCGGGGACTCAGCGCTCGAGTTTATCCTGCAGCTGCATGGGCCGCTACGTCGCCGCCTTCATCTTCCCCGGGCATTCACGAGGGTGCTGGAGATCGACCAACCACCGCGGCTGAGGCTTCACATGAAGGGGTGTTGCCATGGTGATATGTGGGTGAACACAGGGTTCCCCGCTCCTCAACAGATGCTCCTTCGCCGGGGCTGGAAAACTTTTGCACGCGCCCATTGCTTGATGGATGGGCACGTCCATTGCTTCAAACTAGCGGAGAGCAATTTTCTCTCCGCCAAGGTCTTCGAGCGCTCGGGACACAGGCTAGGGTGCAGTGCGGAGAGCTCAACTGATGGCGAAAGCTCCTCTTCGGGCGAGAGTGACGAGGAGGACAATGACAACAATGAAGAGAGTAGCGGGCGGGAGGATGACGGGTCCGACTAGGCGTCGGGCACACCGTTCCTGGGCGACGTCGGCACCATCATCATCTGCATCGCCAGCTCCTTGAACTTCTCGGGGTCGTCGCCTTGGCCGGCTAGCATTGGAGGGACGGGGAAGACGAAGAAGGCGGGTGGTGGGCCGTCAAGTCAGAGTACGATGGCCTTGACGCCTTCATCATGTATTGCCGGGCCGCTGCCTCGTCTTTCGGTTCTTCCTTTGGCACCGTCATCACCGGCCTCCTTCCGGACGATCATCGATATGTTCCCTTGGTGCCATCTGCTGCTCGTACCTCGCCTAGGCACTCCTTTTGCCCTTCTGCCATCTTGTTCCGTTTCCTGAGGAGAGGGACAAGAAAGGGATTACGGGCATCTTATCTATTTCTAGTTTTTAAGCCTACGGGCCTTTGTAAGATTTAAATCTTGTAACCCCCCTTGCTCATGTATGCATTCCATACGAATTGTACTTGTTAGCAACGTATTAATGACGAGAAGGGTGTTTGCTGGGTTTTGTTTGCGCGTGGGCGAGGGCCACACCAAGGAACGCGTCCTTGTTATTTTAAGATAAACTCTATACCCCGGCAAGAGGCCTTGCCGTCTTCCTGCTCTATAGCTCGGCTACACTCACGCCCTTGGCGGAGGTAGGGGCTGAGTAGGATTAGGCCCTTCGCTTGTCCCCTTCCCATCGCACTACAACCAAGTTCTGGCCCAAAGTAAGGTTTTCGGACACGGGACAGTGGGATCAAGATGATATGAGAGCGAGCAAAGTATCGTACATTAAAGTTTCATACGGAGACACAGAGTGGGGCGGGGGGAAGACTTATCTGGTGTCGCAGCCCCCGGCAACCTTGGCTTGTCGGGGTCGGGGCGTCGGCCTATTCTCTTTCTTCCAAAATAGCTCAGCAGAAATGTCCATGCACCCTGCGAACCAAAAAGGACGGGAAGGAACAGAGAGATGCTTACTCGACCTCTATGCTAAGGGTTAGTCGTCACCAGCACTATCAACCCCTAACACAGAGAGAGACTCAACCTAGCATGCATGCTAAAACTTAGGGTGCCAGCGCTTCATTTATTTATGCTCAGGGTCTGCGCCTGGATTTGTACAAAGGGTTACGTGCCTTGCTGGCAAGGCTTGCACAAAAGGTGGTTTGCCAGGGAGCCCGACAACCGTGCCTTATGGGTAAAACTTGCGAAGATGTTCGATGTTCCAGGAGTTGCTCACTGGAATACCATCTACGGTCTCCAGGCGGACTGCGCTGGGCCTGGTGATTCGTATTACCCGAAAAGGGCCTGCCCACTTTGGCGTCAACTTGTTGGAATTCTTGGCTGACTGAATGTGCCGAAGAACAAGGTCGCCTTCCTCAAAGCTTCGGGCATGAACATTGCGGCTATGGTAGCGACGCAAGGCTTGCTGGTAGCGTGCTGCTCACACAGCCGCCCGAAGACGATCTTCCTCAAGGAGCGTTATGTCGTCTTGCCTCAATTGCTCTTGCTCAAGCTTATCATAAGAGAGCACTCGAGGTGACCCGTACGTGAGTTCCATGGGGAGAATTGCCTCTGCCTCATAAACAAGGGAGAAAGGTGTCTGGCCGGTGACTCGATTTGGTGTCGTTTTGATTGACCAAAGAACCGCTGGCAATTCATCAATCTAGCGCCGTCCGCATTTGTGTAGCTTGTCAAAATTTCTTGTCCGAAGGCCTCGCAATCCTTCATCATTCGCCCTCTCAGCCTGGCCGTTGCTTCGTGGGTGCGCAACATAAGCAAAACAGACCTTGCTGCCGAGGTCCTGGATGTACTGCATGAAGGTGTGGCTCGTGAACTGCATGCCGTTATCGGTGATGACTCTATTAGGCACACCAAAACGGCAGACTGGTCCTTTGAAGAATTTGACAGCCGACTGTGTTGTCACCTTTCTTACTGCCTCCACCTCCGGACACTTTGTGAACTTGTCGATTGCCACGTACAAGTACTCAAAGCTCCCGACAACATGGGGGAAGGGGCCCAGTATGCCCCCAGACCGAGAATGGCCAGGAAAGAGGGGTTGTTTGGAGAGCTTGAGCTGGTTGATGAAGCTTCTTTGAATGGAACTGGCACGCTTCACACTTGGTTACTAGTGTCGTTGCATCCTGGAGGGTTGTGTGCTAGAAGAAACCTTGCCGGAATGCCTTGCTGGCAAGGGCCCTCGACCCTATGTGGAAGCCACATATGCCTCCTTGTATCTCTGCCAACAACTCTAGTCCTTCCTCCCGGGGAATGCACTTCAATTTCACAACGTTTGGTCTCTTTTTGTACAGAACATCGTCAACGAATTAATACATGGCAGACTGACGAGCTACTTTCTCCACTTCTTCCTGCTCCTCCGGGAGTTCTCCTGTTTGGAGGAATCGGACGGTATGATGTGCCCATGCCAGAGCCTGAGGCTCGACGACAAGGGATAAAGGCGTTTCTTCTGCCATCGGAGCGGCTGTCTCTACGGCCAGGGCTTGATGCCCTGCCGGAGACTATTGCCCCATGGTAGGCTTAGTGTCCACGGCAACATCTTTGTCGGCGGATACTGAGTGCTCGGCGGAAAGTACTTGCCGGGGCTTGATTTCCTCTACTTGTTCTACCCTGTCGATGGTTCAATGGATGGTTGAGTTAATCGAAGCACAAAAGTACCTGGTTCCACAGGCAATTTGAAGGCGGCACATTTCGACAAGTAGTCGGCGATGCCGTTCTCCACTCGGGGAACATGCTTCGCTTGTATACTGTCAAAACGCTCTTCCAGCTTCCTCACTTCATCTACGTAGGCCTCCATCAATGGGCTTTGATAATCTTTGTTAACTTGCTTGACGACAAGCTGCGAATCACCCCTGACGATGATATTCTTGATTCCGAGGTCTGCCGCGATCCTGAGACCGGCAAGCAACCCCTCGCATTCAGCGGTGTTGTTCGTTGACATCTCCCTGGGAAAGTGCATCTGGACTACATACTTGAGGTCCTTTTCGGTGGCTGCGACGAGCAGCACACCAACACCGGCGCCTTGCAGCGAGAAAAAGCCCTGTCAAAGTACATCATCTAGTCGCGACTTGTTTCCTTGCCTGGGAGGGCTGTCTCTTGAATCTCTTCATCGGGCGTTGAGGTCCACTCTGCAATGAACTCCGCCAAAACTCTACTCTGGATTGTCGAAGTGCTTTCAAACTTCAAACCAAAGCTTGACAGTTCCAAGGCCCATTCCACAATCCTCCCGGTTGCGTCTGGGTTATGCAATATCCGTTGCAACGGGAGGCGGGTGACGACGGTGATTTCGTGCGCTTGGAAGTAATGACACAGCTTCCTCGAGGCCATAAGGAGGCCGAAGAGCAATTTCTGCACGCCGGAGTACCTTGACCTAGGCCGCTACAAGAGGGAGTTGACAAAGTAGACCGAGTGCTGCGTCATCATCTTCTTCTGCACTATTTCATTTGGTTGCGTCGCTTCTGCTTCGCCAGCGTCAGACTCTGCCAGTGGCCTTGCCTTGCCGGCACCAGGCCCTGCCGGGGGGAGCTCTGGTTTGCCATCTGCCAGCCCTGCCGTTGCCACTGACTCTTCGTCGACCTCCCTATGTGCCACTAGCGCGGCGCTGACCACTTGGTTCGTTGCCGCTAGATATAGTAGCGACGATTCTTGTGGTTTAGGCGTCACCAGTATTGGCGTAGAGGAGAGGTATTTCTTCAAATCCTACAGGGCTGCCTCGGCCTCCGGGGTCCATTCCATTGGGCCCGCCTTTTTCAAGATTTTGAAAGAGGGAAGGGCACGCTCAGCAGACCTGGATATGAATTTGCTCATGGCGGCAACGCAGCCAACGAGGCGACACACATCCTTGATCCGCCTAGGTGCCTCGATCTGCTCAATGGCCTTGATCTTGTCTGTATTCGCATCAATCCGAAGCTGTGACACAAAGAACCTGAGAAGTTTGCCGGACGGAACGCCGAAGACACACTTCTCAGGGTTCAGCTTGAGGTTGATCTTGCGCAAATTTGGTCGAGTAAGCATCGAGGAATGATAACAGGTCACACCCGGCCGTGGAGTCAACAATCTGGTCGATGCGCGATAACGGAAAGGGTCCTTTGGACAAGCCTTATTGATGTCTGTGTAATCAATACACAGTCTCCACATCCCATTTGACTTGCGCACCACCACCGGATTGGCCAACCACGTCGGATGGAGTACCCCTCTCACCAAACCTGTCACTTCCAACTTCCTGATTTCTTCTGTGATCAACTCTTGCCATTCCAGAGCTTGCTTCCTGACCTTCTGCTTTACGGGTCGCACGTGAGGACAGACAATAAGATGGTGCTCAATCACCTCCTTGGGAACGCCGGGGATGTCGGATTCTTGCCACGCAAACACATCGACATTCACAAGCAGGAAAGTGACGAGCGCACCTTCCGATTTGTTGTGGAGGGTGGAGCTTATGGTGAAAGCCCCTCCCGTGCCATCCTCCTTGACAGACACCTTCTTGGTCTTTGGTGGTGCAGTTCTGGATTCCTTGCTCTTGCCAGTGGAGCTCTCTGGCACGTCCTCGATGGGAGCACTACACTCCGAAGAGGTGCGCTTGCCGGAGTGGGTGCGAGAGGTCTTACCGGGGTTTAGCGGCAGGAGCAAGTGCCTTGGCGACAGTTGCTGCAATAGAGTTGGTCAGCGCAGATCAGCGCATCCTTCTTGTCGAAGGGGACGGTGATGATGGTCATTGGCCCAGGCATCTTCAGTGTGTTGTAGGCGTAATTTGACGCCGCCATAAACTTGGCTAGTGCTGGGCGGCTGAGGATCCCGTTGTAGGGCAAGGGGATCTTGGCGACATCAAAAACAATCCTCTCCGTCCTATAGTTCAGCTCGCCTCCAAATGTCACGGGCAGCGTGACCTTACCCTTCGGCTGACTTCTTCCTGGGTTGACCCCTTGAAACGTGCCCGTCTCTTCGAGGTCTCCATCAGGAATCTACATCCTTTTTATCACAACAGGCGAGATCAAGTTCAGACCGACCCGCCATCATCCAGCATTTTTGTCACCTTGAGGTTGTGTATTGTTGGCAAAACCAACAACGGCAAACACCCGACCACAGTTGTGCGATCAGGGTGATCCTCGGTGTCAACAATGATAGGCGTGCTGGACCACTTCAGTAGCCTTTGAGCATCGAACGATGGTTCTACTGCTGTGGTCTCCCGCGCCCACTGCTTGAGCTGGCGGTGAGAGGTGTGCAGCGAGGCGCCGCCATCGACGCACATGGCCTCTGTAGCTTTCTGGAACTCATGCTCGCCGGACTCGTCGTCCTCGTCATGATCTTCATCTTCTTGCTTCTTTTCGTGGCCCCGAGCGGGCCTCTCTTGCTGGTTATCCTTGCCGCGGCGACCTCCTTGGCCGCCATGCTTCTTGCTGGATCCCTCGGCACCGTCCTGACCTTCTTCTTGTCCCGCCTCTCATATTTAGCTTTTTGCTTCTCAGCAAGCAGCTCAACTTGTCGGTAGTTCTGGAGGTCGTGGCCCTTGGTGCGGTGGATCTTGCAGTACTGCTTGTCGGAGCCTCCTGGCTTGTCGGTAGCCGCCAAGGCCCGGCAAGCGGCGCACCCGGCAATTTCCTTTCCGGTGTCGTCTGCCTTGGCCTTCTTGGCAGCGCTGATGTCCTCAGATCCCTCGACGGCAAGCATGGTGTTGCCCTTGCGCTTCCTGTTGCGGCGCCAGCCCTTCTTCATCGGGGCGGCTGTGTCTTCGTCTGTGGAGTCGGTTTCCGCACCGGCGTCCTCGCCGGGGTACTTCCTCCCTTCCTCAGCTCGAGCGCACCTATCGGCCAGAACATAAAGTTCAGCCACATCTTTGACCTTGTTCATTGCCAGCTCTTCACGCATCTTGTGGTTGCGCACATTCTGATGGAATGCGCTGATCACGGCGGCGGGATGAACCTCTGGGATGTTGTATTGTACCCGGCTGAACCTCTGTATGTACTTGCGCAGGTTTTCACCTTCCTTCTAGGGGATGATATGCAAATCACTTGCCTGGCCATGAGCTTGGTGGCCTCCCGTGAAGGTGCCAACGAACTCATGACACAAATCCGACCAAGAAGAAATGGAATCTACCGGGAAGTGCATCAACCATGACATGACATTGGGTTTTAGTGCCAACGGGAAGTAATTGGCAGGCACCTTGTCGTCGCGAGCTCCAGCAGCTTGCATCATGATGGTGTAAATGCTGAGGAGCTCCGACGGGTGGGTGTTGCCGTTGTACTTCTCGCCAACGTCAGGCTTGAACGTGTGGTGGGAGGTCCACTGGAACTTCCACAGCTCACGGGTAAAGGCTGGGCAGCCCACCTCGTAGGGTAGGCCGCTTGAGCCTCCCGGTGCTAGGTGGTCCATCGTGGTTCCCGCTCGCCTATCTGACTGGTGGCGTGCTTCGCACCGGCGCTCGATGGTGGTTCGAGCGTCTTCATGGGTTCGCTCCCGAAGAACTTGGCACTGATCGCGGTGGGTCCGTGGGTCGAACGACGCTATGGAAATGTTATCACAAGCGTCATCACGACGGGACGACACCCGCGGTGGCTGGCGTGGGAGAGGAGAGTGCACCGTGGCCGCAGCACCTCCGGTCCTTACACCACTGGCATGCGGTGGCTCAACGAAGCGCCGGCCGGAGGGCCCTGCTGGTTGTGGCTCATCTTTGTTGGCAACACCAACGAGGCTCTGGATGGTGGCTCTCCACTCGTCGACCTTTTCCGCAGTAGGAGGAAAGTCGAGGAGCAACTGCGTGCGCGCCAAAGCTTTTGCTGGAGTGGGTGGCGGCAACAGCTCTGTGGACCATGACGCACTCCGACTTCTAACCATGTTAGAAGGAGCTCCATCATGGCCTTGCGGCTGTGCGCCATTTTCGCCAGTGCCTCGGCGTGAATGCTGACCTTCTACGTCCCGCGAGTGAGGCACAAGACTCTTCCCACGTCAGCGCCCAGGGTCACCAGCGTGGTGACGCTGCTCGTTGCACACAACCTGGGAAGAGCGCGTCATGGGCGCCGGCGTAGGCGTCTTGGAAGTCGCCGCGCCGCCCATAGGCGGCACGGCGTCGCCCTTGGAGGGCCCCGCGCCGCCTGCGGGGGGCTCGTCTCCACCTTTGGATTTGGCGGCGTGCAGCCCGTCGTCTCGCGCACGGACGCCGCCGCTCTGAAAGTGCTAGTTATTGACTAGAGGGGGGGTGAATAGGCAATTTTTATGAAAGTCTTCAAAGCATGGGAGTTTCAAAGACAAACAATAGAAATGACCTAATTGATATGTAGCGGAAGATAAACTACAACAAGCAAACCATAGTCAAGTATGCAATAATGTGAAAGTACAAGACTAATAGCAGCTTGGTAGTAAGGATCAAGATGGAAGATAGTATGAAGCCAATCAACAAAAGTAGTCAAGCAATGAAGTCAAACATGTACGACAAGTAGGCAATGACTTCACGAAGACAAGCTCTAAGTAAAGGGAGGGAGAGGATAGAACCAGTCACTGGTTGAAGACACAGGATTTGTTGGACCAGTTCCAGTTGCTGTGACAACTGTACATCTGGTTAGGGAGGCTGAGATTCAACTCGGAAGACCGCGTCTTCACCTTATTCCCCTTGAGCTAAGGACACACAGTCCTCGCCCAATCACTCTGGTAAGTCTTCAAGGTAGACTTCCAAACCTTCACAGACTTCGTTCACCGGCGATCCACAATGACTCTTGGATGCTCAGAACGCGACGCATAACCGGTTGGAGGATTCACAGTCCTCAAGTGTAATAAGTCTTCAGGTCACGCAAACAAAAAGACTTCAGTGATGCCTAACACTCTTTGGCTCTGGGTGTTTGGGCTTTATCTTCGCAAGGATTTCTCTCTCTCAAAGGCTTCGAGGTGGGTTGCTCTCAAACGACAAAAGCCGTGCACTAACTCTGAGCAGCCACCAATTTATGGTGTAGGGGGTGGGCTATTTATAGCCACTAGGCAACCCGACCTGATATGTCCGAAATGACCCTAGGTCACTAAGGAACTGACACGTGTTCTAACGGTCAGATTTCAAACACACACGACAACTTTACTTGGGCTAAAAGCAAAGCTGACTTATCCAGCTCTGGATAAGATTTGCTCTCATTGTCTTCGCTCGAAGACATAGGATTTGGGTTGAGCATCACTTCAGTCAATCTGACTTTTTTCACTTGGACCCCACTTAACAGTACGGTGGTTCCTATGACTCAACAAAGAAGAAAAGGAAACAACGAAACGACCACGATCTTCAAGGCTCCATAGTCTTCACTCTATGTCTTCTCATGTCATAGACTTCAATATGAATATCTTCACATACCACCATTGTCGTCAATGTCTTCATACATTTTAGGGTCATCTCCGTAGGTAAACCGAATCAATGAGGGACACTACGTGTTATCCTGCAATTCTCACAAACACATTAGTCCTCAACCAAATTTGTCGTCAATACTCCAAAACCAACTAGGGGTGGCACTAGATGCACTTACAATCTCCCCCTTTTTGGTGATTGATGACAAACTGGTTGAAGTTTTCAACGGGGATAAAATATGTGAAATTGTAAAGGATAGGGTATTGTCTTCATAAGTGGCAAAGGCTCCCCCTGAAGATGTGCATATATGTAATTTGCTTTTGGAATGCAAATGCACATGGCAGGTTGTACTTGTGGAGATCCTCTTCAACTTATGAAGATAATTCATCATGCATGAGATGATATAACTAAGAGAATGACATGCATAATGAAAAATGGACGTCTGCAGAATGATCTAAGTGCGGAAGTTATCATCGCACATGCGGAATTTATCATCGCATCACAGTAAAGCAAATAAGTAGCAGACGACCATTGAGTTTAAGTGTTACAACTCAAAGAACCAAATGTATCAAAAGCGAGAGTTGTTTGCACTAGGCAAAATATAAAGCAACCGCCCATATGAACCCACTTGAAGACTATCAAACTCATATGCTTCTCCCCCTTTTGTCAATAAGGACCAAAAAGGATTGAAGACATAGAGTATCTACTCGTCCCCATGAGGAGTAGGTGAAGCAACAGGGTTGTCGTTGTTGGCTGGCGGTGCAGACGAACTTGGTGCAGTGTCGATGCGTGCAGAGGTAGGGGCTGTGAAGTAGCATCGTCTTCATCATCGATCACACTAGCATTCACCGTTGCCGCGGAGGAAGAATAGTCAGAGTCTTCGAGGGATGGAGTTCGACATAGGACAACATTTCGTGGAGGAGTGGAGTCAAACTTGAAACTTTTAGTGAAGCCATCGTCTTGAAGATCTGCTTAAGCACTGAGTAGTGTCAAACTCTTCCATGATCGCCGACAGGTCTCGTGAGTGACAAAAGCATTTTTGGTGGCAAGATTTCGAATGCGATTGACATCCACCAAGAGGCTTTGCATCTGTCGCTTGAGCCAGTAGTGATGCTTATCTTGTTTTTGATGCAGTGCCACAAGAAGTTCTCGATCATTTAGGATGCGAGAGCGCTTCTTGGGTCTTTGGGCAATTGTGCTCTCAGTAGCTTCAGTTTGCGCACGGTGAGGCAGATGAGTGTTCCCAGCCAGGGGATAGACACGAGTTACTGCTTGGACGCCTTCCATGGGTTGAGTGAAGCTGTGGTGATCAACATTTTGAAGACCAAGAGCCTTCTTGGCAGGCTCAGGGTATATGGCTTCAACTGACATATCAACCTCTGGTAGAAAGATCAGATGATTGCGAGCAGAGGGCTAATAGTTGATAGCAGAGTGTAGCTTTATGAGGCGCATGACCCATGGAGCATAGAAT
Source organism: Aegilops speltoides (assembly GCA_021437245.1). Classification (NCBI taxonomy): domain Eukaryota; kingdom Viridiplantae; phylum Streptophyta; class Magnoliopsida; order Poales; family Poaceae; genus Aegilops; species Aegilops speltoides. The sequence goes on from CM038141.1 coordinate 53,616,481, forward strand.
TTCAAGACAAAAAGGTCAGATCCAGACGCAGCCAATTGCCGGATGAAGAATTCTTGTGTATTGAAGCTGATGCCATTGAGGATGTAAAAGACCAATGTCTTCATGGCTACTTCAAGTTTTGCAGATGATGAATGCCCTTTGATAGGCCATAGAGTTCACCTGATGATGTGATATATCTTGCGAGGCAGATACTCAAGGTCATCAACATAGAACTCCTTTGGGTATTCAGTGTCATGTGGCAGAGGCTTCATCATGCTCAAAATTTGGCTCATGTTTGGCTCTGGCTTGTGGAAGATGCTCTCCAGTGCATTGCGGTGGAGTTGACAATCAGGTTCAAACAGCTCTCCGGTAGTGGGAAGGCCTGTAAGCTCAATGATGTCAAGAGCTTTGGCTTCATGATGAACATTTCCTTTCATCCACTCGAGAACCCATGTCTTCGTGTCTCTGTAGTAGCCGCGAATGTGGAGGGTAGCATAGAATTGAAGCAAAAGTTCTTCATTCCAATATTCTTTGTCAGTCACAAAGCTGAGCAGACCTGGATCACGAAAGCAGTCAAGTGCTTCTTCTAAGCATGGCAGTCCAGCAATGGATTCAGTATCGGGGCGCATATGAGGGAAAATGTGCCCTTGATCATACAGAACACAGGAGTAATAGCTTCGCTGCTGATAGCTCCAGAAACGATCAGATGATATCCTTGGCCTTGAGTAGGGGTTCTTTGCTCTGTCAAAGAAAGTGTTGTGGGCTTTGAAGCCATTTGCATTGAAGGACCCTATTGAGGTGGCAGTACCTGGGAACCTTGGCAGTCTTGGCTTTGGTTTCTGGACCTGAGGCCTATGCTCAATATGATAATCAAACTGAGGACCAGAGGCATGAGGCGGAGGGACCAGAATGGGCCATCTGACAGTGATTAGTTGACCATAGTTGTATGCTTGCTCAATTGTATGGGGCCTTGGTGGCGGAATAGGAGCAGTGGCAACAACAGAGGCTTCAGGCTGCACAACAGATGCTTCAGGAGCAGTTGCATCATTGGCTTCGGGCACATTGGTTGGTGCAGGCTCCACATTTGCTTCAGCCATGACTACGTCAGTGGCTTCATTTGTGTTTGTGGTGACAGCCTCAAGATTTTCAACCTCCACTTGATGAGCTGGAGGGTCGGGCACTGGCACGTTCACATCAGGAATAGGTTCTTCAGTAAGATGGGGAGTTGGGACACGTTCTTCTTCTCGTTTGTCATCGGCTGATGCAGCCGTATTGTCTTCAGCAGCATTGACTTCAGACGAGGAGACTTTCACAGTCGGAGTGGCTTCTGGAAACACTTGACGTGCAACCGATTGGTGGTGCACTTATCCTTCTGGAACGCTCGAAAGAGGGACTTGTGGCCTTTTTCCTTTGCGAAGCCTGCGTAATGCTGGCGACGCCTTTGGAGATGGGGTTGGCTGGGCCTCAAAGTCTTCCTCTTCTTCTTGCATAGGTGGTGTGACTTGTTGTTGTTGGGGAGTACTCGGGGAGTCTTGTGGTTGTGGGTGATCAGCCCATGATGCATCCTGAGCAATTGGCATCAGAGGACGACCAATGCTGATGAGTTCGCTGTTCGTGAGAACAGGCGATGATACCAAGTTGGGTTCGATCTGAGGAAGAACTTCATCATCTTCAGCATTGTCATTGCGACCAATGTCTTCAGCAGCGGTAGGATCAACTGCTGGAATGTGTTCAGCTTCATGAGCCTCTGTGGAAGCAGGCTCATGAACTATCATCCATCGTTCTTGGATTTCAGATGCAGGGCGAACCACTGAAATAGGTTTAACAACTAAGGGCTCTGTGGGAGCAGCCCGATTCTTCTTGGTTTTGCGCTTCTTCTTGGAGGGAGCGTCATTAGAAGCTTCAGGATTTTTCCTTTTTCTGGCTTCAGCCTCGGCAGCCCTCGTCTTCTTCAGTTCTGAAGCGGTTGACTTGACCTTTGGCTTTGAGCCAGTCATGCTGCTTGGGAAGACTATGCGGGGCTCTTCCTGCCTTGAAGGTGCAGATTAGTCAGTGGATGGTTTCTTCTTCTTTGCAGCCATTCTGGGTTCAATGCCAGGACGACCAAGAGCCTTGCGCTTCCCAGCCTCATTGTAGGCTAGCACACACTTGTCAGCCAGACTCTTCATGCGCTCACGAGAGCCTCTAGCTTCTTCGCGCTTCTTGAGAAAGGCTTCTTTGAGGTCGTGCAGCATGATCTTGAAGTTTTTGACATCTTGCACGCTGAGTGCTGCCATATGCTTCTTGAACTAAGCTTTCTGATAGTCGATCTTGTGCTTCCGTTCAACGATGCGCTGAGCGAGAGCTAGCTCAGAAGCAATGGCGCCATTGAAGGAGACGCTGAGGCCAATGGGAAGTTGCAGATCTTCAAAGCTGAGGTTTGGGGTGTCAAACCACTCATCAATGAAGTGATGGATGACTGCCACATCAAAGAGAGGCAAATCATTGAAGATCTCTGCTTCTTCCTTGCTCTTGATCAGTTGCTCAAGAGCATCATCTGCAAGATCTTCATCGCTTGACAGATCAATGTGCTCTTCTCACAGAATGGCAGCAGGAGTCAATGTCAGATCAGTATTCTTGACGATTCTCTTTTTCTTCTCCATTTTCTTGGAGATATGTGATAGATCTTCAGACTGCACACTGTCTTCAGGAGGTGTAGTGGCCAGTGGCTTCGCATGTGAAGCTTTTGGTGGAGCAGCTGATCTTGAAGCCTTAGCCTTCTTCGGCTTCTGTGGCTTTGGAGGAGGAGCTGGGGCTTCATCAGTGTCAGCATTGTCAGAATGATCCACTTTGGCACCTTGGACCGCGATGTGAGTGATGAGGCCAGCAAGGTTGTAGAAGGGACCGATGACATTGGGTTCTGCATCACGTGAGCCGTCAGCACGGGGAGCAGAGGGACCAGGGTTGAAGTCTAATCCCAACGACTTCTTGTTTTCCTTAGCCAAAGCCTTTGCGTGCTGGAAGTTGCGCTTGAAGAGATTATCGTCACGACACCAGAGCAATGACGTTGGGTCGGCATTTGCAGGCTGAGGTCCACGGACCATACAAGGATAGAAACCCTGTGCAATAGCTTCAGCTCTGTTCTTGGGTGGAAGGCCTCGAAAGAGAATATCACCCCAAGGACTTTTGATAGCGTTCTTCTCAGCGTATTCCTGGGTCACAAACTTGTATTTGAACCATTGTTCAGCCCAGCATCGGCGAATCCATTGGATTCGTGTCTTGCGCTGATTATAATTCTCTTCAGGATCTATCTTGTAAAGCTCTGCGAGGTCATTAGGCTGATCTTTTGATGTTCCCCACGACGCTGTCTGCCACCCTTCCTTACTGATTTCTCTGCAGCCATGAACTTCAAACTGAATGGCTTCAATACGTTCAAAGGCTTCAAAGGCTTTCGCTTGCTGGACAAACATGAACTGGCTTCGGGAGAGTTAATGTGATGCTGTAAGAATTCTGCAAACGAATGCAGACTATGAGAACCAAGGGATTCTCCCATGGACATGTACCTGTGACAACATTAGAGATGCGAGGGAAGGGGAAGAGGTCATATGCATTCTTAGAAGATTTTGAAGATAAATCAGTTTGAAGACATTGACCTCATGATGCTAAGACATTCACTTATGTGTTGAAAGATTTTTCCAGATTTGTACGAATCCGTGAATAGGTACAAGTGAGGACTCTAACTAGTTTTGAAGTTTAAGTGGATATACTAGGCAGTATGACATACAGCCAGAATAGATCTAACATTGTATAGGCAGAAACCAATTTTGGTAAGTAGGATGAATCTTTGAGGATCAAAAAGATGGTAAAAATAGAGTTACATTTACCACTCGAAGAACTGCTAGATGGGATGAGTAGGAGACCGAGCAGTTCAATTCACCATGCCCTAACTTGGCGACGGAGGACACCTACGGCGGCGGCGGAGAGGACGATGTCCCCAGCCGGCGTGAGGATGGCGTCGGAGAAGTCGCGGCAGCTAAGCGCTTCGTCGCCGGCGTCGTCGAGAGCTAGCGGTGGCGCTAGGGTTTTGACGAGGTGGAGAGGTGGAAGAAGGTTTTCTTTACCGCAGGGGACATGTATTTATAAGGACGTGTGCGGCACAACGCAATTACGCAGGTGCCCCTGGCGGTTCACATCTGAGGGGCACGTGGCAAGCATGCAACCTACTCTGAGTTGTCCCACATTTCCACGCTCGCCAGGTTTGTCGGATGGTCGTACCGGCTTCTCCGGATTTCAACAATAAGGATGAATCATTTAAAATAGACTTAATGTTTGTCTCTGTGTCTTCTGCTGACAATGACGCAGAGAAGACATTCGACAGTTTCAATAGAATGTATATGATTTGGACATATAGAGTTTGAGATAGAAAGCATAGAGAGATTAGGGTCCGATCACATTCACTTAGTTCAAAAGATTCAACTAGGAAGACATAGCTATAAGTGAATGCTGTAGAGGACAGAACACTAGTATATATATATATCAGAAAGCAATCAATTCAACATAGTGAAGAAAATCATGAAGATAAGTTGAAATTGAAGACAAACCAAATGCGAAGACATAGTAAGAATGACGCCATGAGTGAAACACTTCAAACAGAGAATTTTGGTGGTGGCGTTACCCACCGTATAGGAAGTATTAGACCCAGACACGGCGCACAATTATCGTGGCACTCCGAAGTCAAATTCCACGTTAATGTATTCACACTCAGAATGTAAGTCTTCATTGATTGAAGATATACTTTACTTCGTGTGTTGCACATCTAAGTCATCAACATGCATAAGTGTTAGGATGTGTGCCTGATCACAGGATATTTGAGGATTCCAAGATATTCAGCTCACACGTAACTTGCAAAACCTTTTCTCATCCAAGGGCTTTGTGAAGATATCTTCCAGTTGCTCTTCAGTGTTGACGTGAATGATGTCAATATCTTTCTTCATGACATGATCTCTGAGAAAGTGATGACGAATTTCAATGTGCTTTGTCTTCGAGTGCTGGACTGGATTGTTGGCAATCTTGATGGCGCTTTCGTTGTCGCAGAAGAGAGGTACTTGTTTCAGATTGATGCCATAGTCCTTGAGAGTTTGCTTCATCCATAGAAGCTGTGCACAGCAAGATCCAGTAGCAATGTATTCAGATTCAGCAGTTGAGAGTGATACACAGTTCTGCTAAGACCAACAGACAAGTGATCGTCCCCGAAAGTGACATGTGCCTGACGTAGACTTGCGATCCACCTTGTCACCAGCATAATCAGCATCCGAGAATCCAACCAGATCAAATTTTGAGCCCTTTGGATACCATAATCCGAGTGTTGGGTGTGAGCCAAATATCGAAGAATTCACTTCACAGCTAAGTGATGCGATTCCTTTGGTGCCACTTGGAATCGAGCACACATGCAAACACTAAGCATAATATCTGGCCTAGATGCACATAGGTAAAGTAAGGAACCAATCATGGAGCGGTATACCTTTTGATCGAACTCTTTACCATTGTCGTCGGGACTCAGATGGTGTTTTGCTGGCATTGGCGTCGTGTAACCTTTGCAATCTTGCATTCCAAACTTCTTCAGACAATCTTGGAGGTATTTTTCTTGAGATATGAAGATGCCATTCCTTTGCTAACGAATTTGAAGACCAAGTAAGAACTTCAGCTCTCCCATCATGGACATCTGATATTGCTCTTGCATCATGTATCCAAACTCATCGCCATACTTCTGGTTGGTGCAGCCGAAGATAATGTCATCCACATATATTTGGCATACAAACAGTTCACCATCATATGTCTTCGTGAAGAGTGTGGGATCGAGGGATCCAGGTTTGAAGCCTTTGCTCTTCAGGAAGTCTTTGATCATATCATACCAAGCGCGAGGAGCTTGTTTGAGGCCATACAGTGCTTTGTTTAGCTTGTACACCATATCAGGATGTTTTGGATCTTCAAAGCCAGATGGTTGAGCGACGTATACTTCTTCTTCAATCTTGCCGTTGAGAAATGCACTCTTCACATCCATTTGATATAGCAGGATGTTATGGTGGTTAGCATAGGCTAGCAGTATGCGAATAGCTTCAAGCCTAGCCACAGGAGCAAATGTTTCATCGAAGTCAATTCCTTCTACTTGAGTATGTCCTTGAGCCACAAGACATGCTTTGTTTCTGACGAATTGACCATGCTCATCTTGCTTGTTTTGATATATCCATTTTGTGCCAATAATGTTATGCTTGCGAGGGTCAGGATGCTTGACAAGTTCCCAAACATTGTTCAGCTTGAACTGTTGAAGTTCTTATTGCATAGCTTGTATCCATTCAGGTTCCATAAAGGCTTCAACAACTTTCTTGGGTTCTAATATTGATACAAAAGAGAAGTGCCCATAGAAATTTTCTAACTGTGTTGCTCTTGAGCGAGTAAGTGGACCAGGTGCATCGATGCTATTAATTATCTTCTCAATTTGTACTTCATTTGCAACACGAGGATGAACTGGACGAAGACTTTGCTCTTGCTGATCATTGTCATCATTGGGAGGATTGTCTTCAAGCTGAGCATTGTCTTCAGGTTGGTTAGGTGCAGAAATGATAAGTTCCTCTTCAGGCTGTGCTTTAGAAGGCATGATTTCACCAGTTCCCATCAGCTTGATAGATCGCTGGACGGAGCTTCGTCTAGTGTACTTGGCAGGATCTCTCTTTGTGAACCATTGGTTTCATCAAATCGCACGTCCACAGTTTCGACGATTTTGTAGTGATAGAGGTTGAAGACTCTGTAGGAGTGCGAGTCCTTTCCGTAACCAAGCATGAAGCCTTCGTGAGCTTTAGGTGCAAATTTTGACTTGTGATGGGGATTCATGATCCAGCACCTAGCTCCAAATACTCTGAAGTAGCTGACATTTGGCTTCTTGCCAGTAAGGAGCTCATAGGATGTTTTGTTCAGAAGCTTATGGATGTAAACACGGTTGATGACGTGACATGTTGTATCAATAGCTTCAGGCCAGAACTTTCTTGGTTTCTTGTACTCGTCGAGCATTGTTCGAGCCATCTCAATGAGGGTTCTGTTCTTGCGTTCTACGATGCCATTTTGCTGAGGTATGTATGGAGCAGAGAACTCATGAGTGATTCTCATTGTATCCAGATACAGATCAAGTCCGGTGTTCTTGAATTCAGTGCCGTTGTCACTTCTGATGTGCTTGATCTTGACGCCATAATTGTTCATGGCTCGATTGGCGAAGCGTCTGAAGACATCTTGCACTTCAGTCTTGTAGAGAATTATGTGCACCCATGTATATCTTGAGTAGTCATCAACAATGACGAAGCCATAGAGACAAGCAGTTGTTGTGAGGGTAGAGTAGTGAGTAGGACCAAATAAGTCCATGTGTAATAGCTCAAAGGGTTGAGATATCGTCATGATTGTCTTTGAGGGGTGCTTTGCCTTAGTCATCTTTCCAGCTTCGCAGGCACCACACAAATGATCCTTCTTGAACTTGACACCCTCGATGCCTATGACATGCTTCTTCTTAGCGAGTGTGTGTAGGTTCCTCATGCCTGCATGCCCCAGCCTTCGATGCCAGAGCCAGCATTCTGAAGCTTTTGTAAGAAGACATATGGCAAGCTGTGGACCTGCTGAGAAATCTACCATGTATAGATCATCTTTCCTATACCCTTCAAAGACTAGAGACTTGTCAGATTCCATTAGTACAAGGCAACGATATTTTCCGAATATCACAATCATGTTCAAGTCACAAAGCATCGAGACAGACATTAAGTTGAAACCAAGGGATTCAACAAGCATCACTTTATCCATGTGTTGATCCTTTGGGATTGCAACTCTACCTAGACCCAATACCTTGCTTTTACCAGTGTCAGCAAATGTGATGTGACTCTTGTCTGATGGACATAAGGTTGAGTCCATGAGAAGACTTCGATCACCAGTCATATGATTAGTGCATCCACTGTCCATAATCCATTCTGAAGCATGAGGTGTCATACCCTACAGTACAGTTAGGCGGATAGGCTTCACCAAGAGTATTGTGAAGCATAAACATTTGATGGGCAAGAGGATTATTGAAGCTCAGATCAGGATTAGGACAGATAGGATGAATGGCAAACGATTCAGGAACAAAATACATAGTGAGACCATTTGGGCATTTGATCTTGCGCCGTACAAGATGTTTTAGGTCCCCAGCAATAGCATCAGACGCCTTTGATTTTCGGCTGGAGACCCTTTCCTACAAAAGAGAGTTAATTCTTCTTAACCACCCACATCTTCAGGGGTGGCTTAGAAGCAATGAGTCTAAGTGCAACATGTGAGAACTTCGGCTTTGGAGCCCTAGCAAATAGCCTTGCAGGAGATGAATGATACTCATATGAATAAGCAGGAAAGTTATTAGTTCTATGAACATAGCGGTTTGAAGACACACGCTCATATTCATAAGATTGAGTACGGTTTCCCTGCAAAACATTGGCGTTAGTGTGACTTAGGTGAGTCCTCTGTCTGTATAAAGCCTTTGGACCATATGACGCCTTAGGTCTGGGGTTTGTCTTCTTCCCAGGTGGTGTCATGATGACATTCACTGGAAGATTCTCAAGACAACTTTTGGGAACATAGATCTTCTTCATAGGTGGTCCATTCCTGCAGTCAGTACCAATATACCTGGTAAACACTTCACCATTCTGATTCTTGCACAGCTTATAGTTTGCATCAAAGGATTCATCAATGATAATAGGGTTAGCACAGGTAAAGCCAGATAAGGTGGATGGATCCAATGAAGGTCCCTTTGCAGCAACCCATGTGGTTTTGGGATACTGCTCAAGCTTCCAGTAGGAACCATCAACATTCATTTTCCTCTCGAACCCAACACCCTCTTTCCTAGGGTTTCTGTTCAGAATCTGCTTTTTGAGGACATCGCAAAGTGTCTGATGTCCTTTCAGACTTTATACATCCCTGTTTCAAGCAATGTCTTCAACCTAGCATTTTCATCAGCAATAGTAGTGGCATCCTCCGCAGAGGGGTTAGTTACCACATCAGTAGTTGAAGACAATGCAACAGTAGCAGCAGTGGAACATTCAGCAACAGAGGTCGCGTTATCTCGCTCATTGAATTTTAGACATGGTGGTTCAAATCCATCCTGAGTGGGACTGATCTGTTGAGCGCGAAGTGACTCATTCTCTTTTTGAAGATCTTCATGAGCCGCTCTCAATTTCTCAAGCTCTTGCTCCTTTGAAGATAATCATAGGAGAGCTTTTCATGAGTGGTTGAGAGCGTTTCATGACGACTTTCAAGTTCTTGGTACTTAGCATGAAGATTTTTTATGTCTTCAACTAAGGACTGTGAATGTGTCATTTCCGCGTCCAACAGGTCATCGCTTTTGTCTAACAATTTTTGAGTATGTTCCATAGCTCTTTGTTGTTCAGTTGCAATTTTAGCAAGTGTTTTGTAGCTGGGTTTGGATTCACAATCAGAGTCATCTTCACTTGATGTTTGAAAGTAAGCATCACGTGATTTTACCTTGGCACCACGTGCCATGAAGCAGTAGGTGGGAGCAGGGTCGTCCTTGTCATCAGCTTCAGCGTTGGTGTGGAAGTCATTGTGTTCAGTGTTGAAGATGGACTTGGCAACATAGCATGTGGCTAGAGCCAGACTTGCAACACCAGGGTCAGACTCCTCTTCAGACTCCACCTCCGCCTCCTTAGAAGCAGACTCCTCTGAATCCATTTCCTTGCCAACAAAAGCACGAGCCTTGCTAGATGAGCTCTTCTTATGAGATGAAGACTTTGATGAGGACTTGGAAGAAGACTTTGAAGATTTCTTCTTCTTCTTGTCATCAGAATCATATTCCTTGCTCTTCTTCTTCTTCTTCTTCTCATTGTCCCACTGTGGACACTCAGAGATATAGTGTCCAGATTTCTTGCACTTGTGACATGTTCTCTTCTTGTAGTCATGAGTGGAAGCTTCATCATTTCTTGAGCTAGATCGTGAAGACTTTCTGAAGCCCTTCTTCTTAGTGAACTTATGGAACTTCTTCACAAGCATAGCAAGTTCCTTTGCAATGTCTTCAGGATCATCAGAACCGCAGTCAGATTCTTCTTCAAATGAGGAAACAATTTTTTCCTTCAAAGCGAGAGTTCGGCCATAGTTGGGACCATAGATATCTCTTTTCTCAGAAAGCTGGAACTCATGTGTGTTGAGCCTCTCATGTATATCAGACGGATCGAGTGTCTTGAAGTCAGGGCGTTCTTGTATCATGAGGGCAAGGGTGTCAAAGGAGCTGTCAAGTGATCTCAGTAGTGTCTTGACGATTTCATGCTTGGTAATCTCAGTGGCGCCGAGAGCATGAAGCTCATTTGTGATGTCAGTGAGGCGATCAAACGTGAGATGGACATTTTCATTGTCGTTTCTCTTGAAGCGGTTGAAAAGGTTGCGAAAAACACTGATCCTTTGATCTCTCTGGGTTGAGACGCCTTCGTTGACCTTGGATAGCCAGTCCCAGACTAGCTTCGACGTTTCCAGAGCACTCACACGGCCATACTGTCCTTTGGTCAGATGACCACAGATGATGTTCTTGTTGGGAACGTAGTAATTTCAAAAATTTCCTACGCACACGCAAGATCATGGTGATGCATAGCAACGAGAGGGGAGAGTGTTGTCTACATACCCTCGTAGACCGAAGTGGAAGCGTTGACGCAACGTAGAGGAAGTAGTCGTACGTCTTCCCGGTCCAACCGATCCAAGCACCGTTACTCCGGCACCTCCGAGTTCTTGACACACGTACAACTCGATGACGCACCCCGAACTCCGATCCAGCAGAGGTACGGGGAGGAATTTTGTCAGCACGATGGCGTGGTGACGATCTTGATGTTCAACTGTCGCAGGGCTTCGCCTAAGCACCGCTACAATATGACCGAGGTGTAATATCGTGGAGGGGGGCACCGCACACGGCTAAGGAACGATCACGATGATCAACTTGTGTGTCCATGGGGTGCCCCTGCCCCGAGATATAAAGGAGTGGAGGAGGGAGGGCGGCCCTCTCTATGGCGCGCCCTAGGGGAGTCCTACTCCCACCGGAGTAGGATTCCCCTTTCCTAGTCCAACTAGGAGACCTTCCAAGTAGTAGGAGTAGGAGACAAGGAAGGGAAGAGAGAAGGAAGGAAGGGTGCGGCCCTCCCCAGTCCAATTCGGACTAGGAAAGGGCGCGCGCCTGCCCTAGGCAGCCCTCTCTCTTTCCCGTATGGCCCATAAGGCCCAATACTTCTCCCGGCGAATTCCGTAACTCTCCCAGATCCGATAAATACCGAATCACTCGGAACCTTTCCGAAATCCGAATATAGTCGTCCAATATATCGATCTTTACGTCTCGACCATTTCGACACTCCTCGTCATGTCCCCGATCTCATCCGGGACTCAACTCCTTCGTACATCAAAACTCATAAACTCATAATATAATCATCATCGAAACCTTGCGTGCGGACCCTATGGTTCGAGAACAATGTAGACATGACCGAGACACGCCTCCGGTCAATAACCAATAGCGGGACTTGATGCCCATATTGGTTCCTACATATTCTACGAAGATCTTTATCGGTCGACCGCATAACAACATATGTTGTTCCTTTGTCATCGGTATGTTACTTGCCCGAGATTCGATCGTCGGTATCCAATACCTAGTTCAATCTCGTTACCGCAAGTCTCTTTACTCGCTCCGTAATACATCATCTCGCAACTAACTCATTAGTTGCAATGCTTGCAAGGCTTAAGTGATGTGCATTACCGAGAGGGCCCGAGATACCTCTCCAACATTCGGAGTGACAAATCCTAATCTCAAATACGCCAACCCAACAAGTACCTTTGACGACACCTGAGAGCACCTTTATAATCACCCGCCACGTTAGACGTTTGGTAGCACACAAAGTGTTCCTCCGTAAACGGAGTTGCATAATCTTATAGTCATAGGAACATGTATAAGTCATGAAGAAAGCAATAGCAACATACTAAACGATCGGGTGCTAAGCTAACGGAATGGGTCATGTCAATCAGATCATTCAACTAATGATGTGATCCCGTTAATCAAATAACAACTCTTTGTCCATGGTTAGGAAACATAACCATCTTTGATTAACAAGCTAGTCAAGTAGAGGCATACTAGTGACACTGCTTGTCTATATATTCACACATGTATTATGTTTCGGTTAATACAATTCTAGCATGAATAATAAACATTTATCATGATATAAGGAAATAAATGATAACTTTATTATTGCCTCTAGGCATATTTCCTTCATCTCCCACTTGCACTAGAGTCAATAATCTAGATCACATCACCATGTGATTCACATCGATAGTTGACATCATCATGTGATTAACACCCATAGTTCACATCGCCATGTGACCAACATCCAAAGGGTTTACTAGATTCAGTAATCTAGTTCACATCGCTATGTGATTAACACCCAAAGAGTACTTAGGTGTGATCATGTTTTGCTTGTGAGAGAATCTTAGTCAACGGGTCTTTCACATTCAGATCCGTTATGTATTTTGCAATTTTTATGTCTACAATGCTCGCACGGAGCTACTCTAGCTAATTGCTCCCACTTTCAATATGTATCTAGATCGAGACTTAGAGTCATCCAGATCGGTGTCAAAACTTGCATCGACGTAACCCTTTACTTACCTAACCTTTTGTCACTTCCATAATTGAGAAACATATCCTTATTCCACTAAGGATAATTTTGACCGCTGTCCGATGATCTACTCCTAGATCACTATTGTACCCCTTGCCAAACTCAAGCAGGGTATACAATAGATCTGGTACACAGATGGCATACTTTATAGAACCTATGGCCAAGGCATAGGGAATGACTTTCATTCTCTTTCTATCTTCTCGCCGTGGTCGGGTTTTGAGTCTTACTCAATTTCACACCTTGTAACACAGCAAGAACTCTTTCTTTGACTGCTCCATTTTGAACTACTTCAAAATCTTGTCAAGGTATGTACTCATTGAAAAAACTTATCAAGCGTCTTGATCTATCACTATAGATCTTCATGCTCAATATGTAAGCAGCTTCACTGAGGTCTTTCTTTGAAAAACTCCTTTTAAACACTCCTTTATGCTTTGCAGAATAATTATACATTATTTCCGATCTACAATATGTCATTCACATATACTTATCAGAAATGCTGTAGTGCTCCCACTCACTTTCTAGTAAATACAGGCTTCACTTCAAGTCAGATAAACTATATGCTTTGATCAACTTATCAAAGCGTATATTCCAATTCCGAGATGCTTGCACCAATCCATAGATGCACATTTTGTTAACACCTTTAGGATCGACAAAACCTCTTGGTTGCATCACATACAACTCTTCTTTAATAACTCCATTAAGGAATGCAGTTTTGTTTATCCATTTGCCGATTTCATAAAATGCGGCAATTGCTAACATGATTCGGACAGACTTTTAAGCATCGATACGAGTGAGAAAATCTCATTGTATTCAACATCTTGAACTTTGTCAAAACCTTTTCGACAAGTCTAGCTTTGTAGATAGTAATACTACTATCGTCGTCCGTCTTCCTCTTGAAGATCCATTTATTTTCTATGGCTTGCCGATCATCGGCAACTCCACCAAAGTCCACACTTTGTTCTCATACATGGATCTCATCTCGATTTCATGGCCTCAAGCCATTTCGTGGAATCTGGGCTCATCATCGCTTCCTCATAGTTTGTAGGTTCATCATGGTCTAGTTACATGACTTCTAGAACAGGATTACCGTATCACTGTGCGGATCTCACTGGTTTACCTATTTAAATTCGGTAGTAACTTGATCTCAAGTTACATGATCATCATCATTAGCTTCCTTACTAATTGGTGTAGTAGTCACAGGAACAGATTTCTGTGATGAACTACTTTCCAATAAGGGGGAAGGTACAATTACCTCATCAAGTTCTACTTTCCTCCCACTCACTTCTTTTGAGAGAAACTCCTTCTCTAGAAAGGATCCATTTATTAGCAACGAATGTTTTGCCTTTGGATCTGTGATAGAAGGTGTACCAAACAATTTCCTTTGGGTATTCTATGAAGACGCACTTCTCCGATTTGGGTTTGAGCTTATCAGGATGAAACTTTTTCACATAAGCATCGCAGCCCCAAACTTTAAGAAACGACAACTTTGGTTTCTTGCTAAACCACAGTTCATATAGTGTTGTCTCAACGGATTTAGATGGTTCCCTATTTGACGTGAATGAAGCTGTCTCTAATGTATGATCCCAAAACAATATTGGTAAATCGGTAAGAAACATCATAGATTGTACTATATCCAATAAAGTACGGTTATGACATTCGGACACACCATTATGATGTGGTGTTCCAGGTGGCACGAATTTGTGAAACTATTCCACATTGTCTTAATTGAAGACCAAACTCAGAACTCAAATATTTGTCTCTCGCGATCGATCGTAGAAACCTTATTTTCTTGTCACGATGATTTTCCACTTCACTCTGAAATTCTTTGAACTTTTCAAATGTTTCAGACTTATGTTTCATCAAGTAGATATACCCATATCTTCTCAAATCATCTGTGAAGGTCGAAAATAACGATACCCGCCATGAGCCTTAACACTCATTGGATCGCATACATCAAGATGTATTATTTCCAATAAGTCTGTTGTTTCGCTCCATCGTTCCGAGAACGGAGTCTTAGTCATCTTGCCCATGAGGCATGGTTCGCAAGCATCAAGTGATTCATAATCAAGTGATTCCAAAATCCCATCAGATGGGGTTTCTTCATGCGCTTTACACCATTATGACCTAAACGGCAAGTGCCACAAATAAGTTGCACTATCATTATTAACTTTGCATCTTTTGGTTTCAATATTATGAATATGTGTATCACTACGATCGAGATCCAATGAACCATTTTCATTGGGTGTGTAACCATATAAGGTTTTATTCATGTAAATGTAACAACAGTTTATTCTCTTACTTAAATGAATAACCGTATTGCAATAAACACGATCAAATCATATTCATGCTCAACGCAAACACCAAATAACATTTATTTAGGTTCAACACTAATCCCGAAAGTATAGGGAGTGTGCGATGATGATCATATCAATCTTGAAACTACTTTCAACACACATCGTCACTTCACCCTTAACTAGTTTCTGTTTATTCTGCAACTCCTGTTTTGAGTTACTACTCTTAGCAACTGAACCAGTACCAAATACCGAGGGGTTGCTATAAACACTAGTAAAGTACACATCAATAACATGTATATCAAATATACCTTTGTTTACTTTGCCATCCTTCTTATCCGCCAAATACTTGGGGTAGTTCTACTTCCAGTAACCATTCCCTTTGCAGTAGAAGCACTTAGTCTCAGGCTTAGGTCCAGACTTGGGCTTCTTCACTTGAGCAACAACTTGCTTGCCGTTCTTCCTGAAGTTCCCTTCTATCCCTTTGCCCTTTTCTTGAAACTAGTGGTCTTGTTAACCATCAACACTTGATGTTCTTTCTTGATTTCTACCTTCATCGATTTCATCATCATGAAAAACTCGGGAATCATATTCATCATCCCTTGCATACTATAGTTCATCACGAAGTTCTACTAACTTGGTGATGGTGACTAGAGAATTCTGTCAATCACTATCTTATCTGGAAGATTAACTCCCACTTGATTCAAGCGATTGTAGTACCTGCATAATCTGAGCACATGCTCACTAGTTGAGCGATTCTCCTCCATCTTTTAGCTATAGAACTTGTTGGAGACTTCATATCTCTCAACTCGGGTATTTGCTTGAAATATTAACTTCAACTCCTGGAACATCTCATATGGTCCATGATGTTCAAAACATCTTTGAAGTCCCGATTCTAAGCCATAAAGCATGGTGCACAAAACTATCAAGTAGTCATCATATTGAGCTAGCCAAACGTTCATAACGTCAGATCCGCTCCTGCAATAGGTTTTTCACCTAGCGTGCATCAAGGACATAATTCTTCTGCGCAGCAATGAGGATAAACCTCAGATCACGGATCCAATCCGCATCATTGCTACTAACATTTTTCAACACAGTTTTCTCTAGGAACATATCAAAATAAACATATGAAAGCAACAACGCAAGCTATTGATCTTACAACATAATTTGCAAAATACTACCAGACTAAGTTCATGATAAATTTAAGTTCAATTAATCATATTACTTAAGAACTCCCACTTAGATAGACATCTCTAGTCATCTAAGTGATCACGTGATCCAAATCAACTAAACCATAACCGATCATCACGTGAGATGGAGTAGTTTTCAATGGTGAACATCACTATGTTGATCATATCTACTATATGATTCACGCCGACCTTTTGGTCTCCATGCTCCGAGGCCATATCTGCATATGCTAGGCTCGCCAAGTTTAACTGAGTATTCGCGTGTGCAAAACTGGCTTGCACCCGCTGTAGATGGACGAGAGCTTATCACACCCGATCATCACGTGGTGTCCGGGCACGATTTAACTTTGGCAACGGTGCATACTCGTGGAGAACACTTCTTGATAATTTTAGTGAGAGATCATCTTAAAATGCTACCGTCAATCAAAGCAAGAATAAGATGTATAATAGATAAACATCATATGCAATCAAAATATGTGACATGATATGGCCATGATCATCTTGCGCCTTTGATCTCCATCTCCAAAGTACTATTATGATCTCTATCGTCACCGGCACGACACCATGATCTTCATCATCTTGATCTATATCAATGTGTCATCACATGATTGTCTCACCAACTATTGCTCTTACAACTATTGCTATCGTATAGCGATAAAGTAAAGCAATTATTTGGCACTTGCATCTTATGCAACAAAGAGACATCCATAGGGCTTCGCCAGCTTGTCGATAATTTCAACAAAACATGATCATCTCATACAACAACTTATATCTTATCACGCCTTGACCATATCACATCACAACATGCCCCGCAAAAACAAGTTAGACGCCCTCTACTTTGTTGTTGCAAGTTTTACGTGGCTGCTATGGGCTTAAGCAAGAACCAATCTCACCTACGCATCAAAACCACAACGATAGTTTGTCAAGTTGATGCTGTTTTAACCTTCGCAAGGACCGGGCGTAGCCACACTCGGTTCAACTAAAGTTGGAGAAACCGACACCGCTAGTCACCGTGTGCTAAGCACGGCGGTAAAACCAGTCTCGCGAAGCGCACGCGTAATGTCGGTCCGAACCGCTTCATCCAACAATACCGCCGAACCAAAGTATGACATGTTGGTAAGCAGTATGACTTATATCGCCCACAACTCACTTGTGTTCTACTCGTGCATATAACATCAAACCATAAAACCTAGGCTCGGATGCCACTGTTGGGAACGTAGTAATTTCAGAAATTTCCTACGCACACGCAAGATCATGGTGATGCATAGCAACGAGAGGGGAGAGTGTTGTCTACGCACTCTGAGACGAAGCGGAAGCGCTGACGCAACGTAGAGGAAGTAGTCGACGCCTTCCCGGTCCAACCGATCCAAGCACCGTTATTCCAGCACCTCCGAAGTTCTTGACACACGATAACTCGATGACGCACTTTAACTCCGATCCAGCAGAGGTACGGGAGGAGTTTTGTCAAGACGACGGCGTGCAGGACGATCTTGATGTTCAATCGCCGCAGGCTTCGCCTAAGCACCGCTACAATATGACCGAGGTGTAATATCGTGGAGGGGGCACCGCACACGGCTAAGGAACGATCACGATGATCAACTTGTGTGTCCATGGGTGCCCCTGCCCCAGATATAAAGGAGTGGAGGAGGGAGGGCTGCCCTCTCTATGGCGCGCCCTAGGGGAGTCCTACTCCCACCGAGTAGGATTCCCTTCCTAGTCTAACTAGGAGACCTTCCAAGTAGTAGGAGTAGGAGACAAGGAAGGGAAGAGAGAAGGAAGGAAGGGGTGCGGCCTCCCCAGTCCAATTCGGACTAGGGCAGGGGGCGCTGCCTGCCCTAGGCAGCCCTCTCTCTTTCCCATATGGCCCATAAGGCCCAATACTTCTCCGGCGAATTCTCGTAACTCTCCCAGATCTCGATAAATACCAATCACTCAAACCTTTCCGAACTCCGAATATAGTCGCCCAATATATCGATCTTTACGCCTCGACCATTTCGACACTCCTCGTCATGTCCCCGATCTCATCCGGACTCAACTCCTTCGGTACATCAAAACTCATAAACTCATAATATAACTCATCATCGAAACCTTGCGTGCGGACCCTACGGTTCGAGAACATGTAGACATGACCGAGACACGCCTCCGTCAATAACCAATAGCGGATCTGGATGCCCATATTGGTTCCTACATATTCTACGAAGATCTTTATCGGTCAGACCGCATAACAACATACGTTGTTCCCTTTGTCATCGGTATGTTACGCGTCGAGATTCGATCGCCGGTATCCAATACCTAGTTCAATCTCGCTATCGCAAGTCTCTTTACTCGCTCCGTAATACATCATCTCGCAACTAACTCATTAGTTGCAATGCTTACAAGGCTTAAGTGATGTGCATTACCGAGAGGGCCCAGAGATACCTCTCCGACATTCGGAGTGACAAATCCTAATCTCAAATACGCCAACCCAACAAGTACCTTTGAAGACACCCAGAGCACCTTTATAATCACCCAGTTACATTGTGACGTTTGGTAGCACACAAAGTGTTCCTCCGTAAACGGAGTTGCATAATCTTATAGTCATAGGAACATGTATA
Organism: Aegilops speltoides; assembly: GCA_021437245.1. NCBI lineage: Eukaryota > Viridiplantae > Streptophyta > Magnoliopsida > Poales > Poaceae > Aegilops > Aegilops speltoides. Next base: position 53,635,224 of record CM038141.1, read on the forward strand.
AGTCATGAAGAAAGCAATAGCAACATACTAAACGATCGGGTGCTAAGCTAACGGAATGGGTCATGTCAATCAGATCATTCAACTAATGATGTGATCCCGTTAATCAAATAACAACTCTTTGTCCATGGTTAGGAAACATAACCATCTTTGATTAACAAGCTAGTCAAGTAGAGGCATACTAGTGACACTCTGTTTGTCTATATATTCACACATGTATTATGTTTCCGGTTAATACAATTCTAGCATGAATAATAAACATTTATCATGATATAAGGAAATAAATAATAACTTTATTATTGCCTCTAGGGCATATTTCCTTCAGTTCTTGGCAGTAGAGTCCAGTTGAATGAACTTCTTGACATCAGCAGGGGTGACACCTTCACCAGTTTTGGGAACGCCGTTCTTGACGACATACCAGAGGTCGACATCAATGGCTTCAAGATGCATGCACATCTTATTCTTCCAGTAGGGATAGTCAGTTCCATCGAACACGGGGCAAGCAGCGGAGACTTTGATTATCCCTGCAGTCGA